>KQ954492.1:0-197879 GCA_001541205.1 Rhodotorula sp. JG-1b | reverse complement strand
AGCCGGGGTGGGTTCAGTTGGTTCACTTTGTTTGTTTATGACTCTCTCCTGTGCTCTCAATGACACCAGCTGACAAGGAAGCCAATCGCAACTGTAACACACTGTGCCATTTGCATTTGCTCAGACTCTGCAGGCATGTTTGATCCGAACACCAATGCACCGCCCAAAAAAGACAGTCGGCTGGCATTGTACAATTGGCATCCTAAATGCTCGAAGTCATTTTACTTGTTGTGGAAAGTGTTACCAGTACACTTACAGATGAACTATAAAAGAGAGAGACCAGACGCAGAGGACACCTGTCTCAAGCGACAGTGAAACAATGCTGCTCTGCTGACATGGGAATGTCTGTAGGGCGACACTCAACAAAGACACTGAACGGAGCATAGATTGCAAGATGTGAGTGGTGAAGAAGAGAGAGAAGGGGAGCCCGAAGGGGAGTTACATCAAAGAGCATTCAAGATCCTCCTTGAAACTCCACTCCCTGCCTCATCTGAATAACACGTTATTGTCTTGATCTTGAGCCTGAGAGCATGATAGTTGTCTAGGGGGAGAGATCAAGTCAGTAAGGGCTCAAATGGGCAACAAGCGAGTGATAAGGACTTAGATCCGGAGAAGGCCTTGGAGGAGCGAGAGCGAGATGAATCTGATGATCTGGTCCGGATAACCTTTGTATGTACCAACCGGAGTAGACCCTGTGAAGATCACGCATGCTCAGTTCACCTGAAAAGACAAAAACAGGCAAGCGCTTATTGAGCGCAATACCATGCAGTCCAAGAAGGGAGGGATTAAACTGGGCGACCGGCTGCAAGGCATACCGGTCTCAAGCACAATGATAGACCAGCCTGAGGCAACTTGCGCAGATGGGGATTGTAGGGGCGGACCCATATGAGGCCGTGAACAGTGAGTTGAGTCTGTATTGCGTGAGCTATATGAGAGGCAACAGATAGCTGAGAGAAGGTGGTGGTCTGTAACTGAGAAGAGTGTAAGCGATCCGTTCAAAAAGAGAAAAAGGGAGACAACTTAGCATCGGAAGGCGTCGATGGGTTGGCTTGCCCAGCACTGGCAAAGTTCAGTACAGATAAATGCATTTGTGTGAGCTAGATTTCAGGTGCTCTGTCTGACAAGTCAAGTCAAAGCAATCAATTTTTGCACTCCTGTGTTGGTGACATCGCTTGTGGCGGGTTGTAAGTAGTGTCATGAAGCAGGGGCGGAGAGTGCTTGATGTTGCTATTGCGCTTGTTGGTGTCCGGTGATGCGCAAATACTTGACGTGCGATAATCATCCTGGAACTTGTCGCGCAGCTGCTAAAGCATGTCTAGCTTCTGCGCAAAACGTGCCTCTGCGCATCAGGGAAGATCTCCTGCTCGTACACAAAGCTCAGCAGGTCTGCGCAGCGACATGCCGGGTGCGCTGGTTGCGGTGCTGAGCTTGTCAAGCGTGAAGTGACCTGCAGTGGTGGCAACCTGCTCAAACTGACTGAGTAGTCCGGCTTGATCTCGCGGTCCGCAAGCATAGGAAAGTGTTCAAGCAAGGTAGGGAACACGCTCTTCGCGCGTCGTTGACGGCGGACCGGACATGCCGAAGAGATGGCGAGGCGGACCCGGCGAGGCGATGCAGCAATGATACGCCTTTGCGGTGCCTACACACAAGCATCTAGACAAGCTACCCGCAAGCCTCGAATAGGAAAGGTGGATCTGTCCAGGACGCAAGGCCATTGGGAATTGGCGGATGGACCGGCTCAACGCGTGCATTGGCCAGAGCTAAGCGCCTGAAGAGATTCCCCTCCCAGGTGCAGGTGAGCACGAGCAAGCAAGCGAAAGCAGTGCAGTCCGGAGAGAGGAACAAGCCAAGAACAAAGCGGACAGGTGAGTCTATGAAGGGAAAGAGCGGACCACGCTTCGATCGAGCGTGACCGGAGCAGCTGTGTCGTCGCCGACGCTGAGTCGCTGCACGCCTTGGCTCAGCAAGTTGTCTGGCCCGCATTGACAAGGAAGCGACGGTCTCAAAAAGAACGGCAACCGCAGCTGCGCCAAAGCCAAAAAAAGAATTGGCGACCACAGTGGGGGTCGAACCCACGACCCTTGGTTTCCTGCAAGTCGAAGACCAAAGTGCTAAACCACTACACCATGCGGCCATTGATGAAAGGTCGCCACAGGTTAGCACATTCATAAGATTGCGCGCTTGCGATCAGCAGGAGGCGCGGCCTGTGTCCGTATCCGCCCCGCTCCTGATCACGCATCATCAGTCTGCTTTGACCACGCATCGCCCGTACGACGAATTCTTGCTCGCCTTGCCCGCTCCTCGGCCCGTCTTACGCTCGCCCTTTGCTCCTTTGGGTGTAACCTGCGCCAAGTCGAAGTCATCCATCACCTGCTCGTCCTTTCCCACAACAACCTCACTCCAAGTCGACCAGACGACAAGAGACCGACAAGATGGGTGGCGGTGATCTCAACATGAAGAAGTGTAAGCACATGTCACCCCGCATCGAGGAGGACACGGCCTGACATCGTCCCGTTCTCGCCTCACAGCGTGGCACACGGGGACGTTCGCGAATCAGGTAAGCTACCGGGCGCGGACATCGACCTCAAACAGGCAGACCAACAGACCCGGCTGACGTTGCGGCACCGCGTGCCCTCAGGAACGCGTATGGAAGAAGGAAAAGGAGGCCCTCGAGGAACGCAAGAAACTGCAACAGCTACAGAAGGAGCTCGAGCAGGAGCGAGCCGTGCAGGAGCTCCAGCGGCTACAAGAAGCTGCTGGAGGGAAAACACGGGAGCAACGAGTCGACTGGATGTACGCCGCCCCGGCCGAGGGATCTGGACCAAACCCCGATGAACTCGAAGCGTACCTGCTCGGTAAAAAGCGGGTCGACAAATTGCTGAAGGGGAACGAAGAAAAGGTGAGCGCGCACGCCAGCGTGAGTATACCCTGTGCGGAGCTGACGCGGTCCTTCCACCTTTGCAGCTGCTGGCGGCACCGAGCAACGACGCCCCGGGGAGCTCGTTCCAGTCTCTCCAGAGCGCAAACACTGCGCGCGACACCGCCTCAAAAATCAGGGAGGATCCTCTACTCGCCATCAAGAGGCAGGAGCAGCTGCAGTACGAGAAGATGCTCAAGGATCCTCGCAAGCGGCGAGAGCTTCGCGAGGCGCGCGCCGGATCGGCCGCGGCGAAACCCTCGCCCAGCCACCGCCACGAAGAGAGTAAAGAAGAGCGACGGGCTCGTCGCGAGGCACGACGCGCGGAAAGAGCCAGTCGACACGAGGCCAGGAGCGGCTCGGACCGGCGGGACACGCATCGGTACGACGACGAGCGGGACCATTTCGACCGCACGGGCTCCCACAGCCGTCACAATCACCGATCACGATCCAGGTCGCCGCGTCGTGATGACCGGACCCGGGACCGAAGGCGCTCTTACGAAGAAGGGTACGAACGGCCGGATCGTCAGGGTGAAAGTCGTCGCGCGGCGCCTCCGGCGGCTCGTTCAGAGGCCCGGCGAGACTACTACGACGAGCGACGCTCTCCACCCCGATCGCGGCATCTTCACGAGAACTCGCAGACGCAGAACCAGCCCAGCTCCAGGAGGTCAATCCCTCCGGCTCCAGAGCGCCTCCCCAAGCAGTCGCCGGCAGGTCCGACCCAGGCGGCCGGCGAGGAAGAAAGGCGGCAAGCACTCGCAGCGCGGCTTGCGGCCATGCAGTCTTCGGCAGCGACGCTTTCCGCGTCGCGTGCAGAGCGTCTGGTCAAGATGGAGGAGGAGGACGCGTTGGCGAAGCAGCGAGAAGATGAGGAACGCAAGCGACGGGGCGATGTCGGACCGCGCTTCCTTAACCAGGCGCAGGGGCAGGTGTTTGGAGGCAGCATGGATCTGGCGGAACGGATGAAGCGCAGTGGCCGGGTGGGGCTCGTCGGCGACCGGGATTGACGGCAGCCAATGATTCGGATGCATCATAGTCTTTCTACGATATTGGCGCCATCTGAAGACACTTTGTGCACGGGTTGTGAGGGCTCGTGCAGGTGGGGAAGGGCTAGAGTCCAAGAGAACGAGCTGTTGACCGAACCTGCCTCCAGGCCATCGCTTCTTTCTGATGCGTCGATTCGCCGATAGAACGCCAGTGCCGCCTACGATGGTGGCGCACGTGTTCTCTTGCGTACTGGCGAGTGCGGGTCGGTCCGGGGGCCAGCGAGGTCGTTGCTTGACTCGGCAAGGGATCAGCGTGTCTACGCGAGCCTGAAGGCGGGTCAAGGCGCAACTCGCTGATTCAGTCTCGATCTCAGTCTCCAGTTATCCGCTCCGTAGGGAACATGTCAAGAGATAAAGGAGGAAGAGCCTACCGGCTTGGCCATGCATTACATGGTCGATCCGAGACTGCGCAGGCTGTCTTCGGCCTTCTGCGCCGGGCCATCGGATCCGGCGCTGACCGCCATGCGTGGACGCATGCCGACAAGAGCGCAGCTTGTCCTGTACTTTGACCGAAGCGCGCCCAACTGCGCGTTGATGTCGACGTCGGACGACTGTGCGACGGACTCGTCTCGCAACGCAGACGAGTCGTTGCTGGCGGGAAATGCGGAGACGAGAGCGCGGATCGCCTGCAGGCTCTGTTGAGATCGACTGTGTGGAGGGAGCGAGTCGTTAACGGTCCTGCCGGAAGGACGGACGACAGACACAGGAAAAAGTCGCCGCCGCACCTGACGTTCCCTGGTGTAGCCTTCTGGAGGATCGCTTGCCACAGCTTTGCCGTTCCTTCGTAGTACCCGATCTCCTCCCAGAGCTCCCAGCTCTTCTCCCTGCCGAGTTCGCGTCCTTCGAAGAGCCCGTGCAGCTCTCCGTGCGGAAAGCCTCCGTCGAAGCCGGCCTGGTAAAAGGTCTGTTCCAGCTCGAGGAGGCCATCGAAAGAAGCGTGAGCCGGCTCTGCAGCGTTGTTGGATTCAGCGACCATGATGAGCTGAAGGGAGAAAGGCTGATTGCCGATGCCGAGAGAGCCGTCACAGGGTCATCCTCCGCCCAGTCGCCCGACCGCTCGGGCCGAGCCTACCAAAGATGAAAATGCTACGTGCTCAGCGCGTGCTGATCGACCCTGCTTTGAGCGACACGCCGTCTGCGACCGTTTCTCCTTCAGCTCCCCACCTCGGACCTGCAGGAAGGCGAAGAGCGCACGCCGACGCCGCCACGCCCAACGAATGCGCACGCTTGGTCACGCGAAGTACCCGCAATGGGAAGCAAGGTATGCAGCCGGGAGCTCCCAGCCTTGGGAGGCCAAGCCGTGGCGAGACTTTGCTGAGCCGACTTCATGGCTGCCAGTCCTCTCGGTTCACCTAGACCGCTCCTTCTTCATCGGCCGAGCAATCGAATGCGACTACACCATCGCGCACCCAGCCGCCTCCAGCAAGCATTGCCGCCTCTACGCTCTGCAAGTCGACACGGGCGAGGTGCTCGTCTGTCTCGAAGACACTTCGACCAACGGCACGCTGTTCAACCAGCGCAAGATATCCCGAGGCACAGTCATCTTGAGCGACGGGGACACCATCGAGTCAGCCGACCGCCACCCGAGATGATGAAGCGGTGTCGCTGAGGAAGATCGCTCACGAGGGCTTTTGCTGTTTCAGGATCGCTGGATGTTGTTTCCGCTACGAACACGTTGCTCCCACTCCGGCATTGATCAAGGCACAAGTCGATGCGGCCTCAGGAGACGTCTCTCACGTCGGAGACTTTCTCGTGCTCTCCAAGACCCTCGGCAGCGGCGCGTTCTCGCGCGTGCATCTCGCGTTCTCCACAAAGGTGCACAGCCGCGCTCCAGCCATGGGCTACCTGCCAGCGGCAACTCACGCTGAAACCTAACCTACAGTCGCTCACACAATATGCCTGCAAGAAGATGCTGCGCCGAAAGACTCCTGGTGATCAGCTTTCGGTCGTCAAGCGGGAGGTCGAAATGCTCAAGTCTGCCACGCATGTACGGTCTGCCTCCCTAGACAACGCTCGCCGTGCGTCAGGATTGACTGGTCGTGATGACGACAGCCGAATGTCAACCGGATCGAGGCCGTTGAAGTTGACGAAAAGCACATGTACGTCAGACGTCCCTAAAGGCACAGAGCCCCAGACAAGCTCGGACACTGACATCTCTTGATGCCGATCCGCACAGCCACATCTTCCTGGAGCTGTGAGCTACGGACCAGAAGGTGAACGCGAGAGTCGGTAAGTCTGACGAACAAATTCACAGGGTGCCCGGCGGGGATCTCTTCTCGTACCTCGTCAGACATGGACGCCTGGATGCACCAGAAGGTGCGTCCTCTTGCCGAATGCGCGGAAAACAGGATCGCTGGAGTGGCCGCCGCTGGGCATGCGCCCTGAGGTCGAGAAACATGACGAATGTCGCCATCGCAGTCAAGTGGATTTTGTACCAGATGCTGCAGGGCCTCCGACATTTGCATGACGACGTCAACATCGCTCACCGAGACATCAAGCTGGAGAACGTGGTCCTTGCCTGCGCGGGTCCTTTCCCAAAGATTCAGGTCAGCGCGAGGCGCGACCGCGCGATTGATTGCGAGGAACTGAGCCCGCCTTCTCGTCCGCAGTTGACCGACTTTGGTCAAGCACGAATTGCAGACGAGGACTTTCGCTCGCTTCAGGGTGAGCGCCGGACGCTTCCCGGAAATCGTGGCTCCTCGCGCTTACCGCTGAACTTTCTTTTGAGCAGGTACCTTGCAGTACATGGCGCCCGAGCAGCTCCTCGCTACCTCGAGACACGCCGGTGAGCCCCTTCCTCATGTCAGAGCACGAGCTCGCTGTGTACTGATTTGCGCTCGTTTCCAGGCTATGGCGGGAAGCCAGCCGATGTGTGGTCGACCGTGCGTGATCGACCCTCCGAATTGGATGAGCGAGCACGGAATCCTGACAAATGCACCGATCGAATACAGGGTATAGTGTTCGCGTACCTGCTCACCGGAGGGCACCCCTTCGAGCCTTGGGATTGCAGCTCCTCGCAGGTCCAGCCGATGTCGCGCGACGTGATGAACATGCTCGGCGAGACAGCTTCTGCAGAGATTGAACACAGCCCACAAGACGGACCGATTTGTCAAGCCATCATCCGAGGTACTCTCTCGCTGCCGAACTTGCGATTCGGAAAGGAGGACTCGGAAGGTGAGTCGGTCTCCCTTCCTGCCATCACGCACAAGTCTCGCGCCTCGACAACTGACGCACGATCATCGACTAGTCCGCGAGTTGATGTCAAGACTGCTTGCTCCCGACCCGACGCAGCGGATCACGGCGGCGGCAGCGCTTCAATCTGCCTGGATGTCCTCAAGCGAGCAGGAATTGCTCGAGCTTTATCGACGTATCGTGGGTTGACCGTAAATGCTTGCTCTGCTTCGTAGTCCATCCGTCCGAGTGAAATGTGCTTCATGTTCTTTTTCTCCAAACACGACTTGCACAACGTCTCGGCGAGTTTCTAATTCGCTTCCTCCACCTTCGCACGAGACGACGACAGGATGACACCGGCGGTCCCGCGCCCAGGCGACACATTGTCCTTTCCGTCAGACAGCAGTCTCTCCAACAACCGCTTCGAATCCTACAAGCTCGCGCCGCTCCCGAGGGATGATGATGCCCTCATTTCGACGCCGCTCCCCACTCCGTTCGTACTGCCCGAGACCTCGCCGCATGCCCGCCTTAGCTACCAGCAAGTCGCCGACCGCGCTCGGCATAACCACTTGAAGGCAGGGCCCGATGGCGAACACCTCTTCATCGATGGAACGGGCGCCGTCACCGCGATCGAAGTTGACCCCACCGTGAGTGATTGAGCTCTCCCTCAACGGTTTACTGATCTACCTGCTGAAGTCAATTGTACAGTCGGCCGCAGTGCGCCTTCATCCGCTTCTAATCGTCCCGCTCGCGAGCGACGCGACCGTCCCCGAATACCCGGACGCTCACCCAGTCGTGCCTCGCGAATGGCTCATCAGCGACGGACGAGGCCGGATCTATTTCCTGACTATCGAAAAGTCTCCGCTAGCATGGAGCGCCAATCTGCGGCCAGCGGCTCACGTCGCTGAAGAGGGACACCCGATCCCGTTCCGCTGCCTGGCTGTACGGCCTGCACATACAGGAGGTGCCATCATGCTCTACGCGACCAGCTCGAGGACGGATCAAAGCCAGCCGGACGCTGCCATAGGGGAAGAGTCAACAGCGGGAGCGTTTGAGGTTCGCATGCCGCGGCGGTCGCGGACGACGTTCCAGATTCAACTTGCGCATCTCGGGAACGCGCCAGACGGCGGCGCCTCGAATCTCCCGTTGCAGCCATTGTGGCGCGCGACGAGCGACGAACTTCCCGCTTTCGTCCATTACGATGCTGCTCTGCAACGTTTCGCTATCGGTTCCGGCTCTCCAGTCAAAATCGCGCACGAAGGCGAAATCATCGGAGAGACGTCACCATCGCTGCAAGCGCCGCCAGACAACGCGACCACGTCACAGTCCCAGAGTGATCCCATCGGCACCTCTCCCGACCGTCGGAAACCGCCGCCCTTCTCCTGGACGCAAGATGGCGATTCGGTCACCGTCGCCTTCCCGATCCCGTCAGATACCCCTACTTCAAGTATTCGGTTGACTCTATCTCGCCAATACGTCACCTTGCACGTCGCTTCCGCGGCGGCGGCGCTTTCCCCTGCCGCGTCCCTCTCCCCCGTCATTCCCCATCTCTCGCACAAAAAGCTGTGGGACTTGATCGATCCAAACACCAGCGTATGGACCTTCGACCGGGAAGCGGAAGGCCGCAATTCGACATTCGGGCTCCTGACGCTGCACCTAGAGAAGGGCCACCCCGGGACTCGGTGGGCGGACGTTTTCGAGACTGTTCCGCGCGGAGGCGACACCGCGTTGTCCAGCCGCTTTCAAGAGCTCGATCCCGAGGAGGACTACGAGAACGTCCCCGAAACCCTCGATGCCAGCGAGCTCGCCGCCATCAGCGAACAAATGGAGCAATGGGCGCAGACTGTCCTGCAGACCGGCCCCTCGGCCCTTGCGCAGAGCGCCGAGGGTGTCGGCTCGGGTATCCCGACCAG
Organism: Rhodotorula sp. JG-1b; assembly: GCA_001541205.1. Taxonomy (NCBI): domain Eukaryota; kingdom Fungi; phylum Basidiomycota; class Microbotryomycetes; order Sporidiobolales; family Sporidiobolaceae; genus Rhodotorula; species Rhodotorula sp. JG-1b. The sequence continues at coordinate 188,832 of KQ954492.1, read as the reverse complement.
CCTCACTGGCGACGAGATCGACGTTGAAGTCGACGGCGACACGGGCAAGGCGTTCGTCGTCACGTGGATCGAAAACGCCCTCACCCCGACACCGCAGACTCTTTGTCCACACGAGTCTGTGCCTTATTCGCTGCTGTCGACACCTTTCCCCGCTCCGGACAATCTGGATACTTCGAATATCATCGTGCAACACGACGTCGACGGGCTGCTCTTCCAGGCGCCGGCCACCGCGGCCGAATATCGATGGCGGCATACGGCGACCTTCCCGGCGCTCGCGTTCGTGCTCGCGACGAAGCGCGACACGCGGTTCGTGTACCACCTCGACCGGCGCGCTTGCTTCGCCTTCGACTCGCCCGCTCTCCTGCCTGGACCGGCAAGGACACGGCCGTTCGGCGGCGGTGGCAACCTCTTCATCTACGTCAGTCCAGACGAGCCAAAGGCGAAGCAGGGGATCCAACATGTAGTCAGGGTGGGCTCGAACGCGAGTGGTGGGCTCCTGGGCGTAATCTCCACGCGGCTCGCCAGTGGAGAACCCGTCATCATCGCGCTATGCGAGCACGAGGTAGTCACGCTTCGAGTCTTTGGATGAAATCGATGTATGCACGATCTCTGGCCACTACGGGAAGAAAGCGCCACGGTCCCCAGTACCCGTCCCCAATCCCCACGACTCTCCTACAGCTCCTTTGAGAATCGCTTGGGCGAGCTCTTCCATCTCGTCCAGAGCCGCAGGCGTCCCCGTGCCGCTGCTTCTCGAACCTGCACGTCCGGTACTGTTGCCTCCAGCGAGTTCGGCACTGTCTTCGGCATGCGGATAGTCGCCAGAGCCGGTGAAGGCCTCATTGAGAACCTGGAAAGGGCTTGCGAGGAGGCGCTGCAAGTTGTGCGCCGTCACCGTTCCGACCGGGGAGCGATTTGCGCGCATCGCCGTGATGAGCGCTTGCACATCCTGTGCAAGCTGCGACGCCGAGATGAGGTCGCCACGGCGCGAGGCAAGCGCGAGGGCGCGGACAAGCGTGCCTGACAAGCAGAAATATTAGAAAGATCAATTAGTTCTGCTGCGCTCGCATCCAGAGGCACTCACGGCCTGCAACTGCCCACAGCCAGTTCAAGAAGCTGTATAAAAGCCCAGTCTCGAAAGAGGAACCTGCGTGCAAGGCCCAGGTCAGCAACCTACACGGCCGAGTGATCTTACGCCTGTACGGACCAGACAGCTCGTGCACGCTGGCCACGATCGCTTTCGCTGCCTCGAGGCATCGCTTGAAGCTCGGATCGGACGCGTCGATGGTCGGCGCGAGGCAAAATGGTTCGTGCATCAGGATGACGCAGACGTGGACGATGGTCCAGGCCATCAGGGGTGTCATCTCCATCAGGAGGGACTGCTCGGCGTAGTAGGAGTACTGAAGGCCGCGCGGGATCGAGAGGCTGAAGTGAGAGATTGTGCGATCGAGTGACCGGAATTCCGACCTGTGCGAGCGAGCGCAGACGGATCAGCTGGTCCCTCAAAGATGGCAAGGGCGTGGTGGCTCACGTTTCCCGAATGTCCGGATCGCCCGGTTTCCGAGGATACCCTGCGCCGATCGGAGAGGGCGCACGCTGTAGGAAGCGGGTGACGCGGCCGAGCAAGACAAACGCCTTGAAATGGAGCTGCAAGCGCTTGACGAGATGGGGCGGATTGGCGAAAAAGAACGAAGGATTGTGGATGCACAGAGGCGAGCTGAGGGGATCATCACTCTGCAGCGATTTAAGGGTAAGCTCTTGAAAACAGGGACAGTCCGAGAACGGGAACGTACGGTGTCTGGTGCGCCAAGGGGGTGAGGCAAGAGCGTCGTCACGTCCTCCTCGTCGATCGTCGCCGCCCAACCCGACGCCGCGCTTGTCATCCGGTCCTGACCAAACACGAACCAGAAGACGGCGCATCTCTCGGCGAGCTCGTCGGGATCCATGCTCGGTTGGAGAATGCTCTTGTCCTTGAATCGGCGTTGCCGTTTCGGACCCGCTGAAGATCGCGTCCCGTTGCGGTCGGCGGGAGCCGTCGGTGCCGATCCACCACCAGGCTGGTGACAGCCCGCGGAAGAGTCTCGCTCGTCGCCGAACGAGTCTGGGTCGGCGGCGCGGACATGGATGAGATCGACGCAGACGGCGAGACGGCTGCACTCGGCCGACTGGATCCAGATCTCGCTCCAGCGGGCATTGGTGTACGCGCAAAAGACGCAGAGCACGCTCGCTTGGACGATCTGCAGCAGGTGGCGGCCTTGGTGGAGTGCCGACTGCAACATCTCTTGCGCGCGGCGAGCGTGGTAGTCGGAGCACGACCGTCCTTGCCCGTCGTACAGCCAGTACTTGGGCTCGTCGGCGAAGAAGGTCTCCTCATTGACCATCATGGCGGCCGTCGCGACGATCGCATGCAACAGGCACGCGACGGGCGAGCGCGGGTCGTCGAACGGGTACGCGAACGAGGCTCGGAACCTCGCCTCGTCGATGAGGCCGGTTGTGAGATGCGGTTTCGCAAAGTAGACGTCGACGAGGCGGCGCATGATCGGCATGGACGGGAGATCGCTCGGGTATCCGGACACGGTCAGGGCGCCGTAAGACCACGACGGGAGCTGATACAGGGGCGAGGCGGCGGCGGCGAGGTCGGCGAGGCCACAACTGAGGTTGCCGGTCGCGGTCGACGCCGCATGCCCCGCCGTGGCAGTTCCCAGAGGGGAGCGTTCCGGCTCACCACTGCCTGGAGTGGCGAGACCATCTTGACTGCTCGAGGCGAGGGCCCACATGTTCGCGCTGGACGAAGCCGGAGCTGCTGCTGCACCCGAAGCTTGTTCCGACAAGGGACGGCCATTGGTAGGGTCTATCCCTTCGCGCGTCACGAGATTCGAAGTCATCTGGACGTAGTTGACAGCGACGTCGAGGATGGTGGGTCCGCCGCGATTCGGTCCGGCAGCTGATGGACTCGCGTGCGCCTGAGCCTGCAAGTACTGCTGGTAGGCGAGGTCGGCACGTTCACCCTCTGCATTCTGGTACTGCTGCTGGTGGTACTGCTGCTGCTGCTGTTGTCGTTGCGGCTGTTGCTGCATGTGAAGATCGGCTTGCGGGGTCGGCGGAGGACGAAAAGTGGACGCGGAGGAAGAGGTGGAAGCAGCGGGTTCAAACTCGGCGGCGGGTTCGGGCTGCGGGTACGCGCGCTGGTCGGCGAGCTGTTGCCTGAGCGCGGCTGACCAAAGATGCGGTCAGCAAGAGCTGGGCGGTTGCCGGAGCAAGAGGAAAGGCAGAGGACGTACCGACTTCTGCGGCGAGGGCGGCGATCGACTCTGTTTCCTTGGTCGACTTGGACGATTTGAGTTGCGAGTCGTAGTCACAGCTGAATGCCGTCGGGTCCCTGCGACACAGTATGCGATCAGCCTCGAGCTGCAAGGGAAACAGAGCCGGTAGTTGGCACTCACTCTCCGTGCGCGCGTGCTGATTTGGAGCACCTGCCGCAGACTGGCCTGGCGCCGTCGCACTTGACTCTTCTCCTGCGGCAGGTCAAGCAGGCGCGTCCTCGCTCGAGGGACGGAGGGTGAGTGGGACCGACGGACGACATTGGCATTCCGGTGTTGATGGCCTCGGAGAAGCGTTGCGCGGTCGAGTGCTGCTGCTGCTCTTGAGCCGGGTGATGCGTGCGGTCGGGCGGCATGCTTGTGTTCGTCTCTAGCGCTGCCTGACGCTCTCTATTCCGAGGTGCACGCGCGTGCAGCAGCAGGAGACGCGTTCGGGCATCGCTTTGTCGCTGCCGAGTCGCGGGGCAGAAGCAGCTGAGGGGAGGCTCAATAGCGGTTCAGCCTGGGAATACAACTGGCTTTGTAATGTACAATTACGTTTACGAAGCCGCGCCCTTCGCCGCCGTCTCTCGCTCATTAAAGCGCTATACGCGAGGCACTCGCTGCCAGTTCCTTTGGGACCAGTCGTCCAGCAGCAGCCTGCGTGTGATCGACTCGATTTGGGGTACGCGTCTCCTCCTCCGCCGTCGCCGACTCTCGCTCGCTCCACCCTCGCTCGTGCGAACGAACTCGTCTCGACGTCGACCAGCACGCAGGTGGACTGTGTAGAGACCAGGAGACGTCACCAGTCGCTCGTTCCTCGCCCCGCGTCGTGCCACCAGCAGGAGCGAAGAGGACCGACTGCACCGCCGCCGCCCTCCCTTGCGCGTGACTAAACACACTCAGTGAGACTCACGCACGCAGGAGTACAGCTGTAGCGTACGCCCTACTCCCGTCTGGTCACTCGCCCTCTTCCTCGCCCCGCCGTCGACAGAACTCGCGCGCCCTCCCCCCTCCGCCACCACCACCATGTCCGCCTCGTTTGACTACGGCTACGGCAGTCAGTCCCAGTACTCGACCCAGGACCCGTACGGTGCCAGCGGCGGATACGGCGCAGACGATGGCACGGGTGCGGCCGGGTACGACGCAGGACTCGACCCGAACCAGGCAGGAGACGCCGCGATGGGCTTCGACGACACCATCACGCAGGAAGACTGCTGGGCCGTCATTGCCGCCTACTTTGAGGACAAGACGCTCGTGTCGCAGCAGATCGACTCGTTCAACGAGTTTGTCAACAACACGATGCAGGAACTCGTCGACGAGAGCAGCAGCCTCATCCTCGACCAAAACATGCAGCACTCGGGGCGCGCCGGCGACCAGACCAAGCGCTACGAGCTCAACTTCAATCAGATCTACCTCTCGCGCCCGACCCAGACCGAGGCAGACGGCACCGTCGCCCCCATGTTCCCGAACGAGGCCCGCCTCCGAAACTTGACCTACTCGGCCCCGCTCTACATCGACATCAAGAAGCGCGTCCTCGTACAAGAGTCGGACGAACCCGATCCCGAAACGGGAGAGATGGCCTGGACCGAGGAGCGCGACGACGACGACACGGGCGAGGAGGAAAAGATCTACATTGGAAAGGTACGCTGCCTTTGTGTGCGCAAACTCTCGGCCGGTCAAAAGCTGACTCCCAACGCGCCTCTGTGCGATCGATACGACACACAGGTGCCGATCATGCTCCAGAGTTCGTTCTGTATCCTGAACGGGCTCGAGGACAAGGACAAGCTCGAGCTGAACGAGTGTCCGTTCGACAAGGTGCGTTTCCAGCTGGCCTTGCGACGTTTGGTCGTTCCGGTGACTGACGGAGAACGCCGTGGCTACAGGGCGGTTACTTTGTCATCAACGGGTCGGAAAAGGTCCTGATCGCCCAGGAGCGGATGGCGACCAACCGCGTCTACGTCTTTGCCAAGGCGCAACCATCTCCGATCTCGTACCTCGCCGAGATCCGATCAGCCGTCGAAAAGGGTGGCAAGACCATCTCGTCGCTGCAGGTCAAGATGATGCGACGGACAGAGCGGCAGGTGAGTCGCGGGCGTTGCAAGCCTCGCACCTTTTTTCGCCCCTCCCGCTGACTCGTGAACCCCCACGGGCAGTCCGGCCAAACGATCCGCTCGACCATCCCTTACATCCGGCAAGATATCCCGATCGTCGTTGTCTTCCGCGCTCTCGACATCATCCCCGACAAGGACATCCTCGACCACATCTGCTACGACCGCAACGACTCGGAGCTCTTTGAGATGATGAAGCCCTGTCTGGAGGACGCATTCCCGATCCAGAATCGCGATGTAAGCCCAGAGATGCGAGGGCGTGCTGATCGTGAGGCAGCTGGCGCTGAACACTCTACAAAACCTCTTCCCTCGCCACTCCGGGCTCGGCTTCACCTCCTAACAGGTTGCACTCGATTTCATCGGACGACGAGGTACAGTCGCCGCACTCTCTCGCGACCGCCGTATCAACTACGCGCAAGAGATCCTGCAGAAGGAGATGTTGCCGCACGTTTCGATGGCGCCCGGGCAGAACACGAAAAAGGCGTTCTTCTTCGGCTACATGGTGCACCGCTTGCTCTTGGCCGCGCTCGAGCGCCGCGAACTCGACGACCGAGATCACTTTGGCGCCAAGCGACTCGACCTTGCCGGCCCTCTGCTCGCCGCCTTGTTCCGCATGCTCTTCCGGAAATTGACCAAAGACGTGTACCGACATCTGCAGAAGGTGAGTACCCTTTGCCATGGTGCGCCAGGAAGACGTACGGGGCCGGCTGGGCTGACCGCCTTCGTCGTTCTGCCTTGCAGTGCGTCGAGACCGGCAAGCCGTTCAACCTGAGTACGGCGGTCAAGGCGACGACGATCACGAACGGACTCAAGTACTCTCTCGCGACCGGAAACTGGGGAGACCAGAAGAAGGCCATGTCGGCCAAGGCCGGAGTCTCGCAGGTCCTCAACCGGTACACTTTCGCTTCGACCCTTTCTCACTTGCGACGGACGAACACGCCGATCGGACGAGACGGCAAGATCGCCAAGCCGCGACAGCTCCACAACACGCACTGGGGCATGGTGTGTCCCGCCGAAACTCCCGAAGGACAGGCTTGTGGTCTCGTCAAGAACCTCGCGCTCATGGCGTACATCTCGGTCGGATCGCCTTCGGCCCCCATCGTCGAGTTCTTGGAGGAGTGGGGCATGGAGAACTTGGAAGAGTTCTCGGCCGACATCGCCAAGGCGACCAAGGTCTTTGTCAACGGCGTGTGGCAGGGCGTGCACCGTGACCCGGCGCAGCTCGTCTCGACCGTCAAGAGTCTGCGACGCCGCGGCGACATCCAGCCCGAAGTCTCGATCGTGCGCGACGTCCGCGAGCGCGAACTGCGGATCTTTACCGACGCCGGACGTGTCTGCCGTCCGCTCTTCGTCGTCGAGGACCAGCAGCTCGCGCTCCGCCGAGAGCACATCGACATGCTCGGCAACGACGAGCCGATGGGCGAAGACGACCCGCCCAAGATGAAGTGGGCGGACCTGATCGACCAGGGCATCATCGAGTACCTCGATGCGGAGGAGGAGGAGACGACCATGATCGCCATGACCCCCGAGGACGTCGACATGTCGCGGCAGTTTGCCGAGACGGGAGAGGTGAACGCCTCGGTCAACGCCGACTCGTCCGCGACGGTCAAGACGACCAACGCCAAGACGACGCACACCTGGACGCACTGCGAGATCCACCCCGCCATGATCCTCGGCATCTGCGCGTCCATCATCCCGTTCCCCGACCACAACCAGTCGCCGCGAAACACGTACCAGAGTGCCATGGGCAAGCAGGCGATGGGCGTCTACCTGACCAACTACCAGGTCCGGATGGACACGATGGCCAACATTCTCTACTACCCTCAAAAACCGCTCGCGACGACCCGCTCGATGGAGTACCTCCACTTCCGAGAATTGCCCGCCGGGCAGAACGCCGTCGTCGCCATCTTGTGCTACTCCGGCTACAACCAGGAAGATTCCGTCATCATGAATCAGTCGTCGATCGACCGCGGTCTGTTCCGCTCACTCTACTACCGGTCGTACATGGACCAGGAGAAGAAGAGCGGGACGATCCAGCTCGAAGAGTTCGAGAAGCCGACGCGTGACACGACGCTGCGCCTCAAGCACGGCACGTACGAGAAGCTGGACGGCGACGGTCTCGTCGGCCTCGGCGAGCGCGTCTCCGGCGAGGACATCATCATCGGCAAGACGGCACCCATCCCGACGGACTCCGAAGAGATGGGTCAGCGGCTCAAGACGCACACGAAGCGCGACGTCTCGACTCCGCTCAAGTCGACCGAGAACGGTCTCGTCGATCAGGTCCTGCTGACAACCAACTCGGAGGGCCTCAAGTTTGTCAAGATCCGCGTGCGTTCGACCCGCATTCCCGAGATTGGCGACAAGTTTGCGTCTCGACACGGTCAGAAGGGAACGATCGGTATCACCTACCGTCACGAGGACATGCCGTTTTCGGCCGAGGGCATCACGCCCGACTTGATCATCAACCCGCACGCCATCCCGTCGCGCATGACGATCGGTCACTTGGTCGAGTGTCTGCTGTCGAAACTCTCCACCATCACCGGTAACGAGGGTGACGCGACGCCGTTCTCCGAAGTCACGGTCGAGGCCATCTCCGACCTCTTGCGGCAGTACGGCTACCACTCGCGCGGTCTCGAGGTCATGTACAACGGCCACACCGGTCGCAAGCTTCAAGCGCAGGTCTACCTCGGTCCGACGTACTACCAGCGACTGAAGCACATGGTCGGCGACAAGATCCACGCCCGTGCACGAGGACCGGTCCAGATCTTGACGAGGCAGCCGGTCGAGGGTCGGTCGAGGGACGGAGGTTTGCGATTCGGAGAGATGGAGCGAGAGTGAGTGTTGCGATGCTCTTTGTGCTTTCCCGAACCCAGCTGACCCGATTCGATCAACAGCTGCATGCTTGCGCACGGCGTGGCGGGCTTCTTGAAGGAGCGCATGTTCGAGGCTTCGGACGGCTACCGCATCCACGTTTGCGACATGTGGGTCCCGATCGCATTGTGCCCTGAACCACGATCTAAATTGCTGACCTCGCAACGTTCACAGTTGCGGCTTGACCGCGATCGCCAACCTGAAGAAGCAGTCTTTCGAGTGCCGGGCTTGCCGCAACAAGACGGCCAGTAAGTCGCGATCTCCGCCTCCTCTCCTCTTTCGACGATATGCTCACTTTACCGTCCGCTTTCAGTCTCGCAAGTGCATATCCCCTACGCAGCCAAGTACGTGCCCAGTTCATTCATTGAAGTTGCTGCGTGTCACTAACCCGAATCCTGTTGTCTCTCATCAGACTTCTCTTGCAGGAGCTGCAAGCGATGGGTATCGCGAGTCGGTAAGCGACTTCTTCCGAGCCTCTGTCTGGTGAAGAGTACCGCTGATGTTCTATCCTTTCCGTCCGCGCAGCATCGGGTTCGAAGACAAGGCGGCACAAAATCTGGCGAGGCAGAACGCTGTGCACTAGGCAGGAGCTCTCCTCCTTCGCGGGGAGCTGTAAAGCGGTAGCGCTTAGCCTTGCTTGTAAACATAGTCGCATTGCATCCGGACTGCGAGTTCTGACAAGTTGCGCGTGCTTCTTCTCGTTCTGCTTTCGCTCACACTTCAACTTCCTGCTACACGACGAGAGACGCCGGGGAACTCTCTGCGAGTCGCTTGACAGCATCGGCTATGTCTGCGACGCCGCAGCCGCCAGCGAGGATCCGGGTCATCACGCATCCTCCGCTCGACGAAATCAAGGTCTGGCTGCCACTGCCGACTTCGCAGGAGGGACCGCCGACGGTCCGAGGGCTCTTACAGGAGGTACAAAGATTGATTTCGGGCAGCCAGACCCTGTCCGCTCAGCTCCAAGGTGCGTCGAGCTGCTGGTGCACCGCTTTCGCAGGAGAAGCTGATCCGTCCGGCTCCTCGACATAGGCTTTGCGTTGCTGCCCGACTCGCCGATCTCCGTTCTAGATCCCGTACGTGGCACTTGTCGTATGCTTCGCCGTAGATTGTGCCTGTTCTGCTGACCGAGCCCTCCGCCTTCACAGGTCAATGACATCCTCGAGTGCGCTTTCAACTCGCGACGCTTCCTTGCAGGATGTTCAGGACGCTGACTCTCCTGCATGACGACAGCATCCACGCCGGAAGCGCCGCTCCAATCGCAGCGAGGTCCGCCGCGCATGTTGCGCTCCCATCGTCTCCGACTTCGTCTCGGTCCTCGGGACGGTCAAGCTCCAGCGGACCTCCGCCTGCTCTGTCATCAAAGCGACCTGTTGCCAACGGCTCCTCCACACCGACGGCGGTGAACGGCTCGGGCCGGCCTGCGAAGCGAGCTCGGAGGGTCTCGCCGACTTCAACGAGCAGACCCGCACTGGCGTCGATCCCTGCGAGCCTCGGTCCATCCGGCCCGTCGGCCCCACGCGTATCGTTGTCAGAATCATCTTCAGCCTCCTTGTCTTCGTCGTCATCATCGTCTTCCTCCTCCGCGTCTTCAAGCTCGAGTTCATCATCCTCGTCCTCATCGAGCTCGTCTTCAAGCGAGTCCGACTCCGACTCTGAAGGAGCGGAAACGGCCAGAACGAATCGTCATCCGACCCATGACAGGGATAAGGTCCCGCCCGGCGCAGGAAAGAGGCGAACACAGAAGAGGAACCTGCGGAAACGGATTCTGCGCAAAGCGCGCGCACGCGATCAGGCTTCGACGGTCGTCCCGGACCGTGCAGCGACCGATGCGGCTCATGTTGACACAACCGCAATATCTGCGGAACAAAGACTGGAGGCGCAGGTGCCAGCGCCCAAGACCGCAGGCAGCGCCCGCGATCCGTACAGCGGTTTCGACACGACTTCCTCCAAATCGAAGGCGATGCAGCCGCGCGACCAGGAAACTCCGCCTCGGCCAAGGACACCGCTCGCGACTGGCGGCGAACCGGGACGCTCCTTCATCAGCGCCGGCGGAGGTCGCAAGCCAAACAACTCGCAGACGTCAGGCTTCTTCACCGCCCCCCAGCCCGCTGCAGCCGACAGCCGTGCCTACTTCCCGGGCACGCGCGGCGACCAAAGTCCAGAGTACCGACCGAAATCGCCGAACGTGTCATATCCTGACGATGCTGGCGACCGACCGACCCGAGCCGCACGCTCTTCTGATGCGGTACCGGCATCTGCTACGCCGGTCTCGAAGGGTGAAAAGCGCCCTCCGTCCTTCACAGTTCCGAGTAAACGCTCCGACCTACCGCCTCACGTCTTCGTCACCAAGGTCAACGTCGAGGGTAAACACTGGCAGCCCGGAGTCGGCCAGAGAGTCCCCGGGACAAGTGCGCACGCCCCGACAATTGCGGCTTCGGGAACTACTTCGACTACTCCGACGCATCAGCCACACGGAAGCATCTCGGCGGTCGGTAAGTCACACGGGCGCACTCCGGCGGCCGAGAAGCTCAGTGCCTCCAGCGTGGAGGCTCGGTGGGACAGTTTTCCTCGCGTCCTCGCTTCCACTTCGGCAGCCGGCGACCTCGTGGCCACCAAGGTGGGCTTTCATATCCTTCTACCGCGCCTGGAGGCTTTCTCTGACGTTCAGCTACAGGTACTCGAGCTGGATACGACAACTTTCATGCCGTCCGTCTCGCTCAAATATGGTCGACTGCTCGCGCCGTCGGCATCGCACAGTCTGCGTATCGAGCTCGACGCGACGTGTCTCGAGGCGCTCGACACTGCTGCCCTCGAGGAACAGATGGCCGACGAGGAAGAGGACGACGATTTCTACGGAGAACGGAAGGCGAAGCCCAAATTTGGGCAGGATTTGGTGGAGGAACAGGCCGAAGCGGATTCGACGATCTGGGAGGGCGACTGGGATAGTCAGGACGTACGGTCATGGGCGATCTGAGCTATCCTGAAATGCTCGAACCAGCTTCGTCTCGCACCTCGCCGAACTCTCAAAGGCACGGCAAGTAGTTATACGAGTCACGGGGATCTTAAGCATATGCAAAATAACGAGGCCCTGCTGCAACTCAACATGCCACGCCGGAGGAAGCGGACTGCACGGCGGGAGTTGGCGTCGCATCACGACTCATGCGCGGGACTTTGAACGGGCGAGAGAGGCCTGCGGCGGCGCTGACGGCGGCTCGGGTGTTCGGCTTTGAGACTTGTGCTGGATGAAGAGCGCGAAGTTTAAGTATGTTGGTGTAGGGAATCTCGAGCGTGAAGTCGTCCGTGAAGTCGCGCGTCTTTCTCGAATCGAGGGTGTTGCGAGCGGGAGATACGGCCGAAGGGAGAGGGGGGAGCGGACGTGACCCGATGTCTTTCGCGAGCGACTGCGGCGAGATCGGAGCGCGCGGAGAGCGCCTCGAGGGAGTTGACGCCGCCGAGGATTTGCGCCGAGGGGACTCCGAGCGGCCTGCCGCGTAAACTTCGCCGCCGTCGCCGTCGCTGTCGCCGTCGTCTGAGGCAATAAAGGACGCAGTCCGCGTGCGCTTGCGCGTAGACCGGGGCGGTGTTGCCAGCTGCGAGTTGAGCGACGAGCGAGCAGGCGCCACATTGGTCGAAATCTCGGCGAGCGGCTCGCGCTTCTTTGGTGTCGATTTCTGACCTGCGAGAGGGAGAGGTGACGGTGAGATTCACCGACGTACACTTGACCAGAATCGGGAGTTCAACTCACCGTCTCCGTACTTGGTTTTCTTCTGCGTGGAAAACATCTCGCCGAGGGTCTTTTGCTGACCAGACCAGTCTCGCGGCCGGGTGCGCTTCCAGCCGTCGAGCATGCGCCGAACGAACGCATCCGAATCCATGACAACTGTAGAAAATTCCTCGTCAGCAGGGCGGCGCGAATGGCTGGACTCGGGGACAAGACTGAGCTCACCTTCGTAGTCGAAGACGGTCTTCCATTCCGACTTGGAAGTCATCTCGTCGCGGTTGACGAGTATGCAGCTTCCCCCACGAGCTTTGACCGTCTTTGCGAACTGTTTGACGATCGCTTTGAAGCCCGGAATGCGCAAACTCGTGCCCATGACCAGCATGAAGTCGGCGCCGCGTTTTGGGTCGGCGTCGGCGAGGGCGAGGTCGCCGATCTCGAAGGCGGAAGAACCAGGAGGGGATTCGTCGTAGAGAGTGATGGCGGGTCGGAGGAAGGCCTTGCCGAGCGAAGAGAGAGAGCGCTGGCCGCGCGCGGAGCGAATCGAAGCTGCGTGGCCCGAAACAAGAGTCAGTTGTATCGAACTTGACGGTTGACGGACGAGAGCTGACCTTTTTGTTCGCACGCGGGACACGACCCGACGCTGCCATCCGCAAAGGCCTCGCGATCGTCCTCGTTCCAGTTGCGGACGAACGTGCACGACGTGCAGCGGACGGTCCAGAGCGTACCGTGCAGTTGCACATAGTCGCCGTCGACTTTTGCGCGGGCTTTACCCTTGCCTTTCACCGCCGACGACGGTGCCGCCTTGTCCAAGTCGGAGTCCACCTCGACCGGGGTCGTCCCGCCGAGAGGAACGCGGTTCAAGCCCGTCTCGATCCCTTCGAGGCCGTCAATGTTCTGCGTGTAGACGCGAAGGAGCTTGTTGCGCTTCTTGAGGAGTCGCATAAAGTCGTGCGTGTCGGTCGCCGGGTGCTGTGTGGTGCTGCACTCGTCGACGATCACGTCCAGCGAGTTTTTGAAGTCGGCGAGGAAGCGCAGGTGCTCGCTCGCGGTTTCGGGCGACGCGTACACGGCTGCGTTGAACATGTCGGCTCCCTTGAGGCTCTTGGCGCGCGAAGACGAGGCGGTTGTGGATGCGGCTGAGCGAGCGTAAAGACCTGTTCCGGCCGAGCGGAAGTCCTGCAGGGCAAAGTTGCACGGATATCAGGAAACGCGCACACATTTGGCACATAGATCGTGGTCTTACTCACCGGGATGCCTGCATTGGTGCTGATGCCTGCGCCGACGAGGACGACGGCGCGCTTTGAGCGAGCGAACGATTCGGCGAGCGAGTCGAGCAGCTTGCGCTGGGCAGCGGTTTCGGTGCCGGTTCTGGACCCGCCAGATTCGGGCTGCACAGTGAGCATGCCGTACGGAGCGATACCTGCAAGCCTGCCCGTGTGGAAGCGGAGAGTAATCGCGTGGCGAGGGGGAGAGGCGCAGGCGACGCGACGGCGCGTGAAAGCGCAAAACACGATCGCGTCCCAATTTCGCCGCACGTGACTGAAGCGAGTCTCATCTTAACACCGCGAAGTTCGCGGACCGCCCAGCTTCGGGAGAACCTTCGGTCTGGAGCTGAGGCGAGGCCCTGACGCGGCAGGGGCGGGGTCGAACAGTCACATACGCACATACACATGCTGCGCTAGAGAGGCCCAAGTCGACAGGCCCGTGCACATTCCGTCTAGCTGTCCATCATCTCGACTCGACCAGCCTCCGCTCTCGTTCGCTCGTCATCACCAACTTTTTTTTCCGGTCAGCGAAAGGATCGCCGACAGTTCGCATGGCCGACGAGCCAACGAGGCGGCGGGAGTCCACGGCTGCTACCAGCAACGGTGACTATTCGCCGCCGCCAGTCCAGCGGATGTCGAATGGAGCAGGGCACAATCGACAGATCGCCGACAGCAGCAGCGAATTGCCGCACCAACGAGCCGCTCCGATTTCGCATTCTGCCGCCGTTCTGATTGAACCGGATACGAACGGGAGGTCTATAGATGGCGGAAAGAACGGTCGGGAGAGTGACGGAGACGAGGCGGAGGAAGAAGCGGCGGCACAGGACGAGGAAGAGTCGTTCATCGACTGGCTCGAGCGGTACAGAGTTGGGACCGCCGGTCCGAGCGACCGTGCACCAGCGCCGCCATCCAGTATCCGCGCCATACTCGAAGGTCGCGCACCCAATGACCCGCTCGTCGCGTCGCCGGGCCTGTCCGAATCGCCGTCGAGGTCGTCGGTCCGGTCTTGCTCCTCCACCACCCGCACGTCGACGTCTTCTCTGCCCTCGATGAGCGCCATCACCGCCGCGACTCTGCTCGACTTTTACCGGAAAAAGGGTCACTTTCCGGCGCCGCCAGGACCGTTCGAGGAAGAGCGGTTACGGCTCGCGCACAAGTACGGACTCGACCAGCCCGTCCGACGGCTCGCGATCGACCGGATCTGCGCAATCGCAAAGGCCTACTTCAAGACCAAGACGGTTGTCATCTCGCTCACCTTCGACGACCACCAGGTCCTCGGCGCCGAGAAAGGCTGGGGAGGCGAAGAGCCCGGACTCGATGTGCCGCCACGTCCCCTCACTCTCGAGCCGGCCTTTTGCACCGTGCGTTCATCGCGCCAGGAGTTCATGGTTCTGCGTCGTAGATTCTCACATCATTTTTCACCCCCCCGGACAGCACGCGATGCTGGCGTCTTATAGGGATCCGAAGGCGGTTTTCCTGGTCGGAGATGCGGACCGCGACTGGCGGTTCCAGGGCAGCCCGTACTCAGTCGGGAACGGCGGAGGAGTCGCCTTTTACGCCGCCGCGAACGTCAACCTGCCGGTCGCGAAACAGAGGTCCGGACCGCGACAGGCAGGCGTCGCTCGCACGGAGCGCACTCTGCCGGAGACTTTGGCTTCGGGGGCTGTTTGCCTGATCGACCCGGTCCCCCGTTCTCCCGAGTCGTTCTCGGCCGAAGATCGAGAGATCTTGACCGACTTTGCCGACATGATTTCGCTCGAGTTTCAACGCGGTTACGAGCAGCGACGGCGCGAGCAAGAAGCGCAGCAAGCCGACTTTGTCGGGCGCTTCCTCCGCCAGGCGTTGGTGCTGCCAGCTCAGCCGTACGAAGCGCAGACCGGGTCGCGTGACAAGCAATTCAGTAGCGGAGACGTGTACCGAACCGCCGTTCGCGAGATCCGGAAACTTACGCACGCCGGCTCCGCTGCGATCCTCGACTTGCGGGCCTTTCAGGCGAAGAAACCGCCCGCGGTACTGCCCATCACCGACCAGTTCGGTGTCATGGTAACCTCTGAGGATGACGACGCAGCGTCGGACTCCCGCGGGACCAGGCCTGGGTTCTCTCGGGCGTCTACCGTCCGCGGTCGTCGACGGCAGCGCTCGTCCAACACGCTGTCGCCGGAAAGCTGGGTCTCAAACTTGGACGACCGCGGATACGTGACCGTCCTCAGTTCGGATGGGGACGTCGACTGGGCGAGATCGGAAGAAGATGCCGACGCTCTCGCGAGCGCCACAGATGCAACCCTTCAAACATACTACGCCGTGAGTCTGATGTTCTCGTTTGACACACCTGTGTCGATACTCGTACTGAAGTCTCGGGAATGTGGATAGTGTGGTGCAGGGTCGCCTGAAGAGTCGACAGCCGAGGCGAATGCCTTCACAACGTATGGCATTCTGGAGGCAAGCAACATGACCGCATCTATAGCGGTACCAGTACTCGACGACGATGGAACGCCTATCTTACTCATCGTTCTCACAAGCTGCGAAAAATGGTTCACATTCGTACGTTGACAGTTGTCTCCGGAAGTCGCGCCAGCCGTCGCCGCGCCTCTGAACCGAGTCCTTCTTCTTCACAGGAACCCGTGGATCGCCAATTCGTTGCTTCGGTAGGCGCCATCGTGGTCGGATCCATGCTGCGCCAACGGGCCATCGAAGCGGACCAGGCCAAGCTGCGCTTCGTCGGCCACGTCTCGCACGAGCTCCGTACGCCCCTCCACGGCTGCACATCCCAGATCGACCTCATTCGCGAATTTGCATCGCCGCAGGAGCTCCGCAAGCTCGCGCCGCTCCTCGATGCAGCCGACGTCTGCCTCGAATCCCTCTCCGACGTCCTCAACGACACCCTCGATTTCTCCAAGCTCAACAACACAAGCGTCCTTTCGGCGAACGAACTCGCTGCGCAGCAGATGCGAGCTCTTAAACCGACGGATTTGCATTCCCTCGTTGAAGGCGTCACCAAGTCCGTCTGGGTGCGTAAACGGCGTGTCGACGTGGTCACCGCCGACGTCGATTATCACCACGCGCGGAATGCACAAGACAAGGTCGACCTCATTCTCGAAGTGGAGGAGCGCGATACCGGGTGGCGGGCTATGGCGGACGTCGGAGGACTGAAGCGGTGAGTGAGAGTCCCCGTCCCTTTCCATACGGTGCCGACGCCGACGGCGATCGTGCTCTGCCTGCGCAGATGTCTGCTCAATGTCGTCGGCAACTCGCTCAAGTTCACCCGCGCCGGTACTGTTCGAATCACCTTGCGCGACGCCGGCCTCATCCCCTCTGCCCCACCCCTGCGGTACTCGCCTCCGCTCGAAGAGGAAGTCGAGCGACGCCTCATTACCTTCACCGTCGCCGACACCGGGATCGGTATGACGGATGACTTTGTTCGGGATCGCAAATATCTCACGCCCTTTGTACAGGCGGATCCGTTCGTGTAAGTCCCGCCCCTCTGTTCCTCAAGCTCGAAACGCCTCCTGCTCACTCCGCTTCCCGTGCCTTAGTTCGGGCGCTGGCCTCGGACTCTCCAGTAAGATCCTCTTCCGCTTCCACCCGCCGTGCTAATCCCGGAACTGACAAGTTTTCTCCCCTCTCCAGTTGTCGACTCGATCGTCCGACGCATGGGCGGCAAACTCGACGTGACGTCTCGCTTTGGCCTCGGGACAACCATGACCATATCTTTACCTCTCGACGTTATCGTCTCAACCTCGACGAAACAATCGCTACGTCTCGAGAGGAGCCCGAAAGAAACCACCGAACGCAACATCTCGGCCGAGCTGGCTCAGATGATCCCGGGCCGCAGCGAAGCTGCATCGACGGGCGTCTCGGCGATGGATTTCGAATCCACTGTGAATTGCACGCAGGAATCGCTACGAAATGCGCCACAATCCGCGAGGCCTCTGCGGCCGTCCCTCGCCCGACAAGCAAGCGAGAGGGCGGATGAAGAAGCCCTGGTCGTCGATGTCGCCAAGTTGACGTTCTCCAACGCCGTCACGACTCCAAACGGAACGGCCGTGCCAATGCAAGACCCGCTCCAAGCTCAGCCTGTGTCGCCTGCTGTGGCAGGTGACGTGCGGAAACCTGAACCGGACCGACCGAAATTACGCGTCTTGATCGCCGAAGACAACCCGATCAGCCGGAATATCCTCATCAAGCTCCTGACCGGCAAGGTGAGCCAGTGTTCCAGCTCAGGATGGGTGTGTCAGAGAACTGACGGTGGCTGTTCTGGACAGGGCGTTCCGTTCTCGGCCGCGGAAGATGGCCAGGAGGCGCTGGAACTTTTCGAAGCCGGCAACGGTTCGTATAATCTCTTCCTGGCCGACGTTCAGATGCCGCGACTGGACGGGATCGCCGCCTCGAAAGCGATGCGGAAACTCGAGGCCGAGCGCGGCTGGCCGCGGTGCCACATCATCGCGTTGACCGGCTTGTCGAACGAGGCGGACATGCAGAAGACGGTCGGCAAGGAGGGTCCGTTCGACTCGTGGCTCGTCAAAGGCGGCAAGTCTCTGCGCGCGATCCTCGACGCCGTGTACACCTTGCAGGACTCCCTTGATGCGCGATGATCCCTGTGCTCTCGCGGGGCGCGCTCACCTCTCTATCCTTAGCCTTGTGTTTCGTTCCCATCCGCATTCCATCCTCGCATGATGTATAAACCCCCCACACCGCAGCACAAAGTACATATTGTTTATCGAGTAGAGGTACATTGGCCAACGGAGCACTACTGTTTTTTGACCTCGAAGATGAACAGACTGAAAGCGGAGTACCTGGAGGAGAGGCGAACTGGCGAGTCAGTACATATCGAGGGACGAACGTGAGCTAGGCGCGAAGAAGGACTCACAGAAGACCGACCGGGTACGCGACGAGGAAGCGCTGATGAGATAATTGCAAGATGGTGGCAAAAATTGATGACGCCGCGTATGACGACCACACGACGCTGGCCGCCGACAGCATGTAGCCGATCATACCGCTGATTAAGAAATGAAGTGAGGGGTCAGTGCCTTCA
The DNA here is from genome assembly GCA_001541205.1 of Rhodotorula sp. JG-1b. Lineage (NCBI taxonomy): Eukaryota > Fungi > Basidiomycota > Microbotryomycetes > Sporidiobolales > Sporidiobolaceae > Rhodotorula > Rhodotorula sp. JG-1b. Next base: position 170,533 of record KQ954492.1, on the reverse strand, counting down.
AGGGCAAATCCGGGCCGTCTGGCGACGCGAGCGGGGGGGTGGGTACTCACTCGAGGCTGGCGACCACTGAGAACATGCTCAAGAAGACGAGAGGGATCATGCAGTAGCCGAGGACGGACGCCGTGCGATATGCGTTGATGCCACTCGCGGACATGAGATTCAGAAGGGCGTACATTGACGCCGAGCCGATCAAGGCGACACCGTAGATGTAGGAGAATTGCGGCTTGCCGGACTGTTTTGCCAGTACCGGAGGAATGAGTGGCTGCTCTGCATCGAACAAGCTGGAACGGAGCGAGCGGGCCCGGACTCACGAGGAGAAGGAACGAGGCAAAGATCAGGCAGAACAGCAGCGGTCCTGCCAAGTCTGCGTCGTCCATGATGTGCGGGTCGACGGTGCGCAACGGGTTGAGCACTGTCAGAGACTTTTGCAGGATATGGTCAAAGTTGATCCCGAGTTCTGCGAACGGTATGCAATCATTAGCGAACTCTCGTCGAGAGGGAAGTACAGAGACCAGAGCGACTCGGCCCCTCCTCGCTGGCTTTCGGGAACGCACCTTGCAGTAGTGGAGGCTCTCCTTCCATCCCTGTCCACGGCGTGAACGCGTTCCACCAGTTCTGGACGACGATCTGGCCTCCAAAGACGGGCGTGTTCATCCCGCCCGACGCCGAGTTTGCGCCGTTGCCGCCTCCGATCGCGCCAGAGATGTCTGGTCGGCCGTTCGGGTCCATGGACGGGCGGTTCGAGTAGAACGACGGCTGCTCTGCCGCGTAGAACGCCATGTTGGCGTCGAGTGACGAGGTGCCGGGGGCGGCAGATGAATAGTACGTCGCCATGGCGTGTTTGAGGGAGCTGAGCGGCGCTAGCGTTTGAGACAAGCAAGCTGAGCGCTGGGTCTCTCGCTAGGCAACGGCTTGTACGCGGTAGAGACGAGACAGCCTCGGACTTGTAATGCCGCAAAGAGCGCCTGAAAGCGAAAAAGAAAATCAATGTCGTGGCAGCGCCGATCCCGTCAAAGAATGTATTACTGCATGCGCTGCCAAGCTCGTATCAACAACAAGAACTAAACAAAGGCACACCGCCAAAGCTCCACAGACAGCGATTGGGATTTAGTCGACGTCCCAGAACATTTTCTCGTCGGGCACGCTAAACATGCGACCACGGCAGTATTTCTTTCCGCCTGAGTAGAGTCGGACGTGTAGGTCAGTAATAGGCGGCGCGTGACCGGATTGTGACGAAGGGGAAAGTCACAGTAGCAGCGCTGCGACTTTGGCGCATTGTTCCGAGCCTCATCGGCACAGCGTTTCCATTCCGCATTGGTGAGTCCTACCGCGTGCGGCGACGGCTCTTCCTCGCCACCAAAGTAGGTGATGGTGATTTCCTCTCCGGGCTGGACGACGGTACAAGAGACCATGAGTCAGTGGTCAGGGGTGCGGCCGGCGGCAAAGTCGGGGATAGCCCCCTCCGAGCAAGCTCACCTGAATGTCGCGCCGCGCAAAGTACACAAAGAGGGGGCGTGCGACGTCCGCTTCGTCGACGTAGACCGGTCGAATGCTGACATTCCAGTCCGTGCAGACGTGGTTGCAGAAACGCGTCCACTGCGAACACGCAGGCAAGGAGTCAGCCAAGAGAGCAAGCATCGCACGCGCGAGTCTGGGAAAAGCACAGCTCACATTGCCGAGGCTGAACGCGTCGATGGAAAAGAGCGCCTTTGCCCCCGAGTCTTCAGGCTCGTCTGGCTTAACGAATGGCTTTTCCTCCACCTGCCGTTTTGCTTTCGCGCGTCCCTTGGTGCCGGTACTGCGGTGCGTGCTCGCCGTCTGAGCATAGATTGGTGGAGCCTGTTCGGCAAGCTTCTTCGTTTGGCTCGAAGGCAGGAGGCTCTCGATGTCTTCGAGCACTGCGCGTCAAACCCAAGTCAGCATCGGAACTGCTCCCGCCCACCACCCCTCGTTCTGCTGCGTTCAGCGTACCCGTCCATGCGTCGAGGTCAAAGATGTAGTTGCGGTGAATGCGCGAGTAGACGTTGCTGTGGTTGCAAGAACGCGTGAGGCGCCGCAACCTTCTTCACCTCGCCATCGAAAAGAAAGACTCACTCTTCGCGCTCGTATGCATCCTTGCACCGCATGAGCTCGCCTGCGCATGGGTCGTATTTTCACTCCCCGCATCACGCAACGATGCCAAACAACCCCGCTGCTCACCAGCGTAGACTGCGAGCGGCTCTCCCTTGTGAATCACCCGTTGCGAGTAGGCTAGGCGCACCGGCGTGCTCGGATAGCTGGTCGGAAGTCTCGCGCCTGTGGCAATACAGAGTCAGTTCGCTGGACTCGCAATCCCATAAGACAACGGTCTTACCCCATCCGGCGATCCCCGTCCAGAAAATGTCGACGCTGATGCCCTGGCGTTTGCCGACGATCTGTGCATCCCGGACAGATCAGACGCAGCCGCACGGACAAACATGGTGCGCTGCACATACCCGATTGATGCATTCAGGTCCGCAGCCACATTGCGAATTGCACTCGCTGCAGGAAGAGGGATTCATTAGCCCGAGATTGCCGAATCAAAGAAGAAACACTCGGGCTCACATGACCTCGTCGAGGGTTTCGAAAACTGCTGGCTTCAGCTTTCCCGACCGATCGTAAGCAAAGTCTTGATGGTCCGAGCGGTCCGTCTCCTTGGTCTTGCAAGCCTTGATCTGGCGAGCGAGACATGAGCAAGTCTTGCGGTTCGCCGGAGTGTCGCAGTTCCCCTCGCAGCCGCACCCCGGCGCCTGTATTGGGACGATATCGTCGTCGTAGACCACTCTGTAGGGTTGTGAGCATCTTCAGTGGATTTGCCGTCGAGAAAGCGAGGTTTTCTGCGGCTCACCGATTGGTGTAAATGAAGTCAAAGGGTGGTGACGACATGGCCCCTGGCGGAAGATCCGTCGGTGGACAGACTCGTATTTGGGGCCGCGACGCAGGATCTGTCGGGCCGTACTCGGTGGCGAGCGCTTCGAGAACCATTTGCTCGAAAATCACCTTGTAGCTGTCCCGGATCGGCAGTTCGTCCGGACGCAGCTTGGCCCACTTTGCTTCGCGACGATTGACGGTGTCTTGGATGTCGGTGCGGAATTCGTCCAAAAAGTCGTAGCTCGGACCGGCGATCTGCCGCGCCCAAGGTTGTTCGAGCTTCTGCTTGCGCTTGAACTGTGCGGGGCATGATTTGGGCATTAGTGGGCGACCTTTTCAATTGCTCAATTGCCGGGGCATGCGGAGTTGGAAGAATACCTTTCGGATCAGGTCTCTTTGCGCGTCGAGGACGTCTGGATCGTCCGGGTCGATATCGGCGGGCATGAGCCAGAGCGGCAACTCGTGCATTTTCTGCATCTGAAGTGGTGCGATGTGGTCAGCGGGCTGCTTCTCGCGTGGATCATCATAGCCAGCGAAGCGAGTACGCGACTTGCCATGACTGCACAGCCAGAGCCGAGCTGTGCCGAGTCAGCGGCTGCTACGCGTTCGCGCTTGAGAGGCCGATCGACGACGGAGCTCTTCAGCAGGCGCTTGTTTGCGCTCCCCGAGTCAGTCTTCTCGTCAAGCCCCATCGGATGAGACGCTTGCTTGAGAGGGTCCGAAGCGGAGACGACGACCGAGGGGCCGAGCGGCACGACGGAGTCGAGGGTTTTGTGCTGCGACTTCCGTTTATCCCATGGTCCGGATGATTTCCGTCCAATGCCTCCGTGCTTGTACGGAAGGGACGGTCTCTTGTCAGTCGTCGCCGACGACGACGAGCTGTCCTGGCCTTGAAGATCGGAATCGCCTGGACGGCGGGACCTCGGACCAACAAACTCGTCACGGCGTTCGACTTCAGAAGTCGTCTTGAGCGATTTCTGGTTACGCCCTTTCGGATCCTGGCTTAGGTACGGACTCTCCGATGCGTGAGCGGGCTCGGAGGCTGGGTCGGTTTTGTCGGGTCGAGTGATGGAGCCCGCCGTGCGACTTGGCGGACGATTGGGTAGCAGAGCTTGTTCCAGACGGAACGACGAGCTCCCGGACGAGTCGGACACGGCCGACGTGCCATCCGTCTCGCTGTCAGCCGCTTCCGCCATGCCGCTATCTTCGCGCAACCGTGGCGGGACAGTGTTCGTGAGCGACTCCTTGGCGATGGCGAGAGTCTTGAACGCCCGTACGCTCGCTTCGGTGGGATCGGCTGCAGACTCCTCCGACTCGATGGCCCGAACCCGATTGACACCCTTCTTGACGGGACGACCGCCCGTCGATTTGTGTCCGCGGCCGTAGACCCGCCGACTGGGCGCCGAGGAGTCGCCGGGACCTGGCGTGTGAGAAGGAGACGAAGTCGAGGTCGCCGGGGAAGCGATTCGCTCGAGGTCTCGCCTGACGAGCGGCACGTCTCGCATCGTCACGTCTTGTGCTCCACAGACGGCGGCGTTCTTGGGCGGAGAAAGACCCGCCGCAGCCGCGTTGCCATCAGCGACACACTCGGCCTGCGTCTGCTCCTGCTGCGTAACTGGTTCCGCATCGGCAGCTGACGGCGCGGCAGGCGAAGGCTTGCTGGTTGCCTCACTAGCAGTATTCTCAGTCGCCGACGCTCCGTCCGCCTGAACTGCTGCGGCGGTTCCACCATCAGGCGAGGAGGACGTCTTCGATTCCGTGATGGCGACATGGTGCGGCCCGTCTGAGCCGGTCTCGGCGGCGAGGTCGGCCCCAGCAGAGTGCTTGCTGCCGTCGACGTCACCCGTTTCGACGTCTTCGCAGTCACGGTCGTCCAGAAAAGCACCAGCCGCGCGCTTCTCCTCGTCCACGCGGTCGTCTTCCTCCTTCTCAGCGTCTTTGTCCGCGTCCTCGATCTTATCGTCGTCGAGATGAGCATGCGTGACTGCCTCGGTCAAGCTCGCGACCGAAGGCATGCTGGCCTCGACCTCGCGAGCCGCAGCAGTCTTGGAATCGTCGACGCGAGCGAGCCCGTCCTCTTTTGGCGCGATTGGACCGGCATGACTCGCTACCGGTGCCGGTCCCGGTTTCGGGATCGGAGTGATGAACTCGATGTCGGAATCAGAGTTGTCCATTTGGGTTTGCGAGGACGACACCGGCGCGCCCTCCTTCTGCGCGACGACGAGCTCCGTCGTCCGAGCTGACTCGGGAAGAGCATCCACGTCCATGTCCATGTTCACGTTCGAGCTCGATCGCGCTGGCGACGCGCCCTTCGAGGCGGCTCTCAGCGGCGACCGATTGCGCACCGCTTCAGGCAAGCGCGAGCCGGAAGGGGATTTGCTGGCGCTGGTCGAGTCGAGCTTGGTGGCGAGCGGCGGCGGCGTCGAACGAGCTGCCGTTTCCGCGCCAGAAGAGCTCTTTTGCCCAATCGAAGACGACGAGGCAGTCGACGTCAGCGGGGGCTGCTTTGGCTGTTCCGCCTCCTTCGCGTTCAAAGTCGAAGCATCGCGCCCGGAGTCGACGGACGAGGGCGTCTTCTCCTCCGGAGACGCCTTCGAACCTGAGACGCTCGTCCCGGTGGCGACGAGGGGAGGCATATTCGGACGTCGTGCGGAAGGAGGCGGCGCAGTCGCGACCGAGGCGGGGAGCCTCGATGCCGGTTTTGGTGGTGCGCGAGTGGCGGCGCTGGACTGGGGAGCTGCTGCTGAGGAGGAGGAAGGCGATCCACGCCCCGAGACCGAAGAAGCGCGGCCAGCGTCGAATGGCTTGGTAGAGGTTTGTGAGCGAGGCTGATTCGTTGCCGCAGCCGCCTTTGTTGATGCCACTGCTGCTGCTGCTGCTGAGGATGACGACGATGATGGCGGCCGGGCTTTGGCATTGTCACGCGTTTCGGCTGAAGACGAGTTTTTCGTGGGCTTTGAAGCCGGCTGTTGCGGTGGCAATGTCGACGACTCTTTTGCGCCAGTCGGGGTTGGAGTCGCAACCGAAGCGGCTTCTGCGGATGATGAGAGCACGGTTGCAACTGGACGACCGAGAGTGCTCTTGCGAGCCGGTCCGCGCTTGATAGGCGCCGATTCTTGTCCTTTCGCCTTCTCTCCTCCCCTTTGCTGCGCTTCGGCTGCTGTAGAAGACGGTGGGCGAGGCTGCTTGAACGCCGTCAATGATGGCGTGGCTGCTGACTCAGAAGAAGAAGATGACGACGAGGAGGAGAGCATGGTAGGGCGTCGGTGACTGCGAGGGAGAGTGCTCTTTCTAGCCACGACATGCCCCGGTCGAGCCGAGCTCTGTCCAGAGATAGAGCTCTTGTTTCTTCCTCCTCCTCCTTTGCCGGCATCGTCTGTTGGCGCCGCCGTTCGATCTTTCTTCTTCTTTTTCTTGCCCGGCGAGGATTTCGACGGCGATGAGGACGGCCGCATCGCCAGCGGATCAGGCTCGGACGAATCGCTACTGTCGTCTCCCTGAGGACGTGAGAGCGCGTGTACACTTTTCGGCGCCGGTTTCGGATCGGCGAGCGAGTGCGGGCGAAACGACGGTTTCGGTTTCGCGGTCGAGGAAACCGTGGGTAGCGAGGGCAACGATGCGCGAGGCGGCCTCCGGTGCTGCTGGTCGAGACTCGGTCAGTATAAAAAGTAGTGTACGCTGCAAGCTCTAGCAGGGAGTACTCACCACCACCAGTGGCTCGTCGTCGTCGTCGTCGTCGCTCGAGAGGACGATCACGTCGGCGCGCCCTTTCCCCTTGGTGTCGACGCCACTCTGAGCCTTTTGCACACTACTCTTCTCCTTGCGCTCGCCTGCTGCACCGGCCTTGCTGCTTCCGCCTGTTCCACCGAGCGAGTTTCGTATTTTCGAGCCGAGCGCCGAGTCTCTTCCGGGCGCAGAGCTGCTGCTGCTGCCGGGCTGCTTGTCCCGCGACTTGGGCGCCCATGCTCCTACCGTGTACGGTGCTTTGCTCGAGGATGCGACTGGCTGCGACGGACGACGTTCGTGCTTCGGCTCGGCAACGGACGGCGAGGTGGGGTGGAGCAGGGCGGGCCGCGCTACAGCAGCAGCCGTCCGAGTCGGTTCGACAATCTCGAGGTCGCTGTCTGAATCGTACATCCTCCCATCGACCCGAATGTCCACTTCGGCGGGACGAGCAAGCCGGGAAAATCCTGAACAGACGGACGCGAGCGCGAAGTCCTCTCGATCAGAGTCCAGTTGCTCCCGTCCGACTCGGGCGACGCTACGCTCTGTTCAGGGGTTTGCAGCCCTGTCAGAACCCAGCCTACATCGACGCCGACTCTACCGTTGTCCCTCCCACGAGCGAGCTACTATAGTCTCGGACCACCAAGCTGCGAGCGTTGACCCTTGCCCTCGACGCCGCGCCCAGTCGACCACGGCACCCGGAGAATTGGCAGGATGGGTCAGGCATGCACAGGTGGCGAGCAGCGCATAGCGGGAAGGTGGCCCTCCATACCCAGTCGTCCCCCCTTCGGATCGAGAGCGTCCCGACCTCCTCTGGCTGATCTCGCTGATGATGGTGTTCGCCGACGCAGGTTGATCGATTTGCAACGGCCACGACAGCCTGTAAATACGGCAGATCGCCGCGTGGCCAGCTTAAGCTGACTTGCTTCCCCGACGCCGCGTCTCCCTGCTCCCGGGATCGACAATGCCCCCGACCTGACCGCTAAACCTCCACGACCGCTTTAATTGTACATCTCGAGCCTATTTGGCGCCGTGCCTTTTGCGGTCCATCTAATCGATACGACGCTGCATTGACCAACAGGAGCCCAAACCCGCGCGGTGCTCTCGCTGCTGACTGCAGGCGGAGGAGGTCCGGCCGCTGGCTCCGTTTCGTTTCGGCAGACGCATCGCACGCTTGGAGCCGCTTATTTTGGGTGTTTGAACCGGCACTGACCCGGCATCTCCTTACTGCACTACCGAGGTGCGTACGAATGAATCCGCCATATCGATGCTTCGGCGTACACGCCGATTACACTGGAGGCCTCCGCTATTGATAATGGGATGTGATTGGCTGCTCGACGACTTTGCCGCTGTGGAAGAACGGCGTTTCTGGCTGCTTTTCAGCTCGCCTCGCACCTTTCGAACCGCGTGTGCTCCTTTCCGCACAGTAGTTTCGCACTTGCGCACAGAGCGCTTCTCACTTGTTTGATCGAAGATCCCATGCACCGAGGTGAGGCGTGGGAGCTTTTCGGGGAATGCAGCCAAATAAGCGGAGCGGCGGCAGCGGTACAGTACCGGGCCGGCAGCGCAAAGACGCACGCTACAGCGTTATTGCATTACTATCACTGAAGCTCTACGCTTCCTTCGCCCGCTCTTTTGGTGGATATTTGACGAGCGGGAGCGTACCGTCGCGACTTTGCTCTTTCTGCGTGCCGCATGGGTCCCGGTCCACAACCGCATCGATGATACAAGATATCGTACAGTATCAGATCGCGCCCCATGCCAGAACGGAGCTCTTGAAGCTGCCTGCAGAAACCGGCTGCCTCGCTGGTTTCGTCCCGGGTCCCGGCCGGGTTCAAAAAAAGGTGGCCGACCTGCTCTTGCAACGTTGCAACTTCGTCCCAACTCAGCCGTCCACGCTCCGTCCACGCTTTCGAGACGGCTCAAGCTGTTCCGCCATCGATGGGACTCTCTATACCGACAAATTTGGCACGCGAGGACGCGGCGCTCCCTCCGGACCCCTCGAGCAGGCAACTGGAGGTCCAGGGAGATCGCTCTTGGGCCCCTGCTTGGAGGACCACCTGCTTTTCTCTCTCTCCCCACAACTCTCTCTCGTCCATAGTCGTTGGGACCGGGCGCGCGAACAGCTCTTGGTCACTACCTCGACCGGAGCCAACTCTTCCCGCGAAATAGGAGATTCCTCTTCAGACGCCTTCTCCTGTCGACCTTCCCAGCCCGCCGCCCGCTACACTCGTCAACATGGTACTCCTTCAAGGCACCGCAGACGTGAACGCCATAGAGGCGCCCGTCACCATCAAAGCCTACCTCCTTTGTGAGTTCGCCTTTGTCGAGGGGCGATTTGGTCTCGAAAAGCGCTGTGCTCACTCTCGAGAGGTCTCTCCCTGCCTTGCCTGCAGGTGCCTTTGCCGCCTTCGGGGGCATCTTCTTCGGCTACGACTCTGGCTACATCAATGGTGTTACCGGGAGTCAAGTCTTTATCGACGCGATCGAAGGCCCTGGAGCCAAAGCCCTCTCGTCCTCTCACAGCTCGCTCATCGTCTCGATCTTGTCTGCGGGCACGACTGTCGGGTCCCTCCTCGCCGGTGACCTGGCAGACCGCATGGGACGCCGACCGACCATCATTGCCGGCACCGTTATTTACGCGTGCGGAGTTGTCGTCCAAATGTTTGCTGCCTCCGCTCTCGCCACAATCGTCGTCGGCCGTTTCGTCGCTGGGATCGGTGTCGGATTCGTCACGGCGGTCATTGTCCTTTACATGGTGAGTCGCCACCAGGCCGCTGCCCCGTCACCCGCTGCTCCGAAGCTGACCGAGTTTCCCTGCTCGCAGTCCGAGATTTGCCCGAAGCGTGTTCGCGGCGCTCTCCTCTCCTGCTACCGTACGTTGTTGTTGCCTTCCGGTATCGTTGACACCAGCTCGTTCTTGGTCGGCGTTTTTCTTTGACGTCGGCAAGGAAACTGACATCGTGCACGTTCGTCCACGCAGAATTCTGCACGACGATCGGTCTCATGCTCGGAGCTATCGTCGACAACTATACTCAGAAGCGCACCGATAGTGGCGCCTACCGCATTCCAATCGGTGTCCAGGTGAGTCCGGTGGCAAACGCTTTCCGGCCTCCTTTTCTTCTTTCCCCGCCACTGACTCCATACTACCGCATCCACAGTTTGCGTGGGCCATCATCCTCGGCGTAGGCTTGTTCCTACTGCCGGACTCGCCTCGGTACTATGTCAAGCGCGGCAAGATCGACAAGGCTCGCGACACTCTTGTCCGCCTTCGCGGCCAGCCACCCACGTCCCACTACATCGAGCTTGAACTCGCCGAGATCGTCGCCAACGCCGAGTATGAAGCCCGCGTCATCCCCACCACGGGCTGGTACTCATCCTACGCCGCGTGTTTCACCGGCTCGCTGCGCGATCCCGGTTCCAACCTTCGCCGCACGATTCTCGGCACCTCGCTTCAGATGATGCAGCAGTGGACTGGAGTGAATTTCGTGTTTTATTTTTCGTTCGTCGCTATACCTATACTGGGTTCGAGCCGCTTGAACCAGGAACTGACGTCGCCGAACTCACAGTACTCCCTTCCTGCAATCGACCGGCGCGGTCAAGAACGTCTTCATGACGTCAATGGCCTTCACGGCGAGTCTTACACACTCTCTATAGGTCAGACGAACTCGCCCTAACGTGCGACGTACCCACAGATCGTCAATGTCTGCTCAACGCCGGTCTCGTTCTGGACTATCGAGCGATTCGGCCGCCGCCCTCTTTTGATTTGGGGCGCCTTCGGCATGCTCATCTGCCAGTTCATCGTCGCTATCGTCGGTATCACGGTCGGCTTCAACAAGACGCACCTTGACGCCGCCGGCGCCACCATCGCCAACAACGTCTCGGCGGTCAACGCGCAGGTCGCCTTTATCGCTATATACATCTTCTTTTTCGCCTCGACGTGGGGCCCGGGTGCGTGGGTCCTCATCGGCGAGATCTTCCCGCTTCCGATTCGTTCGCGCGGAGTTGCGCTCTCGACGTCGTCCAACTGGCTCTGGAACACCATCATCGCCGTCATTACGCCGTACATGGTCGGAGAGGACAAGGTGAGAATGCAACTCTCTCTAAGATGCACATCTCTAGCCGTTTCTGCCCGAGCGCCGCCCTGCTAACGCCGGTTCTTCTTGTTTCGCGATTCGCAGGGCAACCTTCGCTCTTACGTCTTCTTCATCTGGGGCGGACTCTGCACTTGCTGCTTTGTCTACGCCTACTTCCTCGTCCCAGAGACCAAGGGTTTGTCGCTCGAGCAGGTCGACCAGATGCTCACCGAGACCAACCCGCGCAATTCGGCCAAGTGGCGCCCGACTACGACCTTTGCCGCCGAGGCCGGCAAGGTCGCTGGCGATGTTCGTCACCTCGAGGACGCCAAGGTCGTCGTCGGCGACGAGAAGCTCGCCGACGAAGTCTAAATCGCTTTCGGATTTCGTCTCTGGTCGGCGGGCGGTCGACAGCTGGTCGTCTCTCGGCGGGATCAGCGTCGCCGCCGCGGAGAGTTTCGGTATGTTAAGGTCATCTGTAGGTTTCCACACGTTTAATCGGCATCGCTGGATCAGTTCACTCTCATCTTTGATCGTCTGTGGGCCCTTCGTGCGCCGGCTCCACGATGAGAAGGTCGTCGGTCCACCCTGAACACCACGCTCATCTCGACGCTGCATCAGGATCTGCACGGCAGCTTGCACGCTTTCACCATGCTGTTTCGCTGGAGCCGCACGGTCTATACGCCGCCTCGCTGTATCGATTTCGTCGCGCCCACGCTCGAGCTCCCGATGCATCTTTCGACATCAGCTTCCTGTTTCCTCCCGGCCTGCGTCTGCGGCTCTGCTTGGCCTATCTTTAGGTCCCTTCCGAGTCGCGGGAGCTCCCAGGTGAAGGCCGCGGCGCTTCCAGATCCGAGTTCGGGAGTTCGAGCCGGATCGGCAGAGCTGCCGCCCTCCACTCGAAGATCTCCCTCCACGCGAGGCTCATCAAATGAGCGATCGAAGTGATCGAGGACTCCACTCGGCGAACACGCCGATTGTTCTCATCGAAGAAGTCCGCCGGCGCCTCAAGAAACGTACGCAGACGGTGAGCAAAAGTCAGCGATGGCCCGAGACCGTACAGATGGGATTGACCGAAGCGCACACTCAGATGAGTTCCCACGTCCGCCGCTCAAAGCTAGATCTGGCTCGTGAGCTGTCGACCATAGCTCCGGCTCAGCTCGTGGAGCTCGACCGGCTCCGGGTCCCTGGAAGACCGTACAAGCGCCCACGGAGCTCATGAATCGATTCTGGTCCCGCCCGGTCTTCCAGAAAAGATCGCGCTTGTGATTGGCTGGCATCGCTCTCGCCATCGATCCAGCCAGGTCCCAAATTAGCTCCGCATGGTCAACGAGCTCGCCTGATCTCGTACAAGATGGGGAAAACCTGGTGCCCGGCGGCGGGGAGGTCAGCCAGACGCACAGGCCCCTTGGGAGGTCCGCCTGGAGGTCCGCCTTCCAACTTGCTTTCCTGCTTCCCTTCGCTCCTCGTCCCTCACTACCTTGCTCGCGAACATCGAACGCCGAGAGGCAAGCTCGACTCCGAAACCGCAGGAGGACCTACTGTATAGCGACTCGTTGCGCAACAACAACAACAACAACAACAACAGGGCGACGCTTTTCATCGAGCTCCGCTTTCCTCTTCTCGTCGCCTAATAACGCTACAAAGTCGGTCCAGCATGGTCCAGCTTCAAGGTACAGCCGATGTTAACGCCATCGAGGCGCCCGTCACTATGAAAGCGTACCTCCTGTGAGTGCTCGCGGTCTCTCGAAAGTCACCGGACCGCGGCGAGTCCTTTTGCTCACATGACCCCCATCGCAGTTGCGCCTTCGCCGCTTTCGGAGGTATCTTCTTCGGCTACGACTCGGGCTACATTAACGGGGTTCTCGGGAGTCAAGTTTTCATCGACGCTATCGAAGGCGCCGGGTCCAAGGCCATCTCCTCGTCTCACACTTCACTCATCGTCTCCATCCTGTCCGCCGGCACTTTCTTCGGCGCTCTCCTCGCCGGTGACATTGCCGACCGCGTCGGTCGTCGTCCTACTATCATCGCGGGCTGTGTGATCTACGCTGCCGGAGTCGTCGTCCAGATGTTTGCCGCCTCCGCTCTCGCCACAATTGTCGTCGGTCGTCTCATCGCCGGATTCGGTGTTGGCTTCGTCTCGGCCATCATCATTCTCTACATGGTGCGTTCGGTCCCTAGGGCGTCGTTTCCCCTGGTCAGCGCTGACTTTCCCCCCTCCGCCCGAATCCCCGTTTTCCGTTTCCTCTTTTCCTGTTCCTGTCCGGCACGATTCGTCTCTTCGTTCACCGCGCCATACACAGTCTGAAATTTGCCCGAAGAAGGTCCGAGGCGCCCTCGTCTCCGGGTACCGTGAGTTCCCTGAGTCGGAACCAAAAAAACTCGAACAACGCTGACCTCGTTTCTCGCCGCACCGCAGAGTTCTGCATCACGATCGGCCTCATGCTTGGCTCTATCGTCGACAACTACACCCAGAAGCGTACCGACTCGGGTGCTTACCGCATCCCGATCGGCATCCAGGTTCGTCCTCCAAAATTCCGTCGTCTCGTTGTTCCGGTTTCGATGCTGACGTGCATATCTCTATAGTTCGCCTGGGCCATCATCCTTGCTGTCGGTCTCTTCTTCCTCCCCGACTCGCCGCGTTTCTACGTCAAGCGTGGCAAGCTCGACAAGGCGCGCGACACCCTCGTCCGTCTCCGCGGCCAGCCCCCTACGTCGCATTACATCGAGCTCGAGCTCGCCGAGATTGTCGCCAACGCCGAGTACGAGGCGCGTGCGATCCCCGCGACTGGCTGGTTCTCGTCGTACGCGGCCTGCTTCACTGGTTCGCTCTTCGACGCTAGCTCGAATCTCCGTCGCACGATCCTCGGCACTTCGCTCCAGATGATGCAGCAATGGACTGGCGTGAATTTCGTGTTCTACTACTCGTGCGTAGTAATACTTCTAATATGAGTTCGAGCCGCTCGAATGACGAACTGACCTTCGGCCGCCGTCGCCACCGGTTTTCAGGACTCCCTTCCTCCAGTCGACCGGCGCCGTCAAGAACGTCTTCTTGACGTCAATGGCCTTCACGGCGAGTCTTAATACACTCTCTACGGTCACACGAGCTCGTCCTGACGTGTCGCGCACCCACAGATCGTCAACGTCGGCTCGACCCCGATTTCGTTCTACACTGTCGAGCGCTTCGGTCGCCGCCCTCTCCTCATTTGGGGCGCCTTCGGCATGCTCATCTGCCAGTTCATCGTCGCCGTCGTCGGAGTGACTGTCGGTTTCAACAAGACGCACATCGACGCCGCCGGTGCCACCATCGCGAACAACATCTCTGCCGTCAACGCGCAGGTGGCTTTCATTTGTATCTACATCTTCTTTTTCGCCTCGACGTGGGGTCCCGGTGCATGGGTCCTTATCGGCGAAATCTTCCCGCTTCCGATCCGATCGCGCGGTGTCGCCCTCTCGACCGCCTCGAACTGGCTTTGGAACACCATCATTTCCGTCATCACCCCGTACATGGTCGGCGAGGACAAGGTGCGTACTTGAATATCCTACACTCTCTAGCCATCAGCCCGGCCGGCGCTGACGTTCTACCGATTTTTCGAAATTGCCAGGGCAACCTCCGCTCGTCCGTCTTCTTCATCTGGGGTGGACTCTGCACCTGCTGCTTCGTCTATGCCTACTTCCTCGTCCCCGAGACCAAGGGTCTCTCGCTCGAGCAGGTCGACCAGATGCTGTCGGAGACCAACCCGCGCAACTCGGCCAAGTGGCGCCCGACGACTACCTTCGCCGCCGAGGCCGGCAAGGTCGGAGGCGACGTCCGTCACCTCGAGGATGCCAAGATCGTTGTCGGCGACGACAAGCTCGCTACGGAGCACGTTTAAACCGCCTTCCCTTTCGCCTTAACCCGTAACCGACTTTTTCTCCGCTCAGTCTCGCGCTGCACTTGTTGTTTCGCCTTTCTCGCGCATACAGAGTCTGCCTTACTTGGGTGTCTCGGGTGTCACGTCACGTATCTGTAGTTCTAATACACTCCCATATAATTCAGTTGCGGTCTCATCGAGTTTCACCGGGCCCTCTCAAGGAATTCGCACCTGCAGCTGTGACTTTGGCTCAAGGCCAGAGCCAGTCCGGAACGGACAAGGGTCAGGTCCAGGCCGGACAGGACGAGGGCAAGTAGCTTTCGACGAGCTTGATACTGGGCACGAAGAGAAGACGAGCGGGAGGAGCTTGAGCTTGCAAAACAAGCACCGTTAACAAGAGACAACAACAGTTGAGTACCGTCTAGCCGAAAGCGTGTAATGAGCACGAAGCGCCCAGAAAGAGAGAGAGGCGATATAGGGGGAGGGGAGACAAGGAAAGACAGAAAGGCGGAAGGGGGGATCAAGCCAACCGCCTGACTCCCTCCATCCCCGACTTGATATCCGCCGCCCTGCCATCGGCGACCCGCCGTCCCTGCGCGCGCTTCTGCCGCTTCGTCTCGGAATTGAACGCCTCCTTGGTGCCCTTCTTCTCCTCGCGGCGAACCGCTCGCTCGGCTTTGACGGCGGCTTTGCGGGCTTTTTTCTCCTCGGCGGTCTCGGTCCGAGGGCGCTTGATCACTTCGCGGATGACTGCGGCGATCGCACAGAGCAGCAGCTCAGAGTCAGTGACGTCGAGAAGGGTCGTTTTCCCGGAGAGACTCACCAAACTCCTCCTCCTCTTCCTCCTCGTCCTCCTCCTCCATGATCAAGTCGTCTCCGCCTCCACCTCGCGGTTCGAGCACACTCTTGCCATCGATGAGCGGGAATCCCGTCTTGGGGTCGATCGTGATCTTGGCCGGCTTGGGTCCGCGGACGTCGCGCAGGCGGAGCATCCGCGGGTGGTTCGACAAGTTCGAGTAGGTACCTGGCGGCGGAGAGAGTCAGCGTGCGAGCAGCAGCAGGACCCCGTAGAGAGAAACGGGACGCACTGAGGACGGTCTCGCAGTCCCACCGGTCGCGGTAATTGTCCTTGATGATCGTAACCCCCTGGATCCGGTTGTCCTTGCCCCCCTTCCGAGTCCGGTTCGCCTCCTCGTCATACTGCCGCTCAACAATCGCCATGATCCGTTCCTTCTCTTTCCGCCTCGCGACCGCTTCGTCGTCCTCGCCCGCGTCGAGGTCCAAGTTGGCCAACTCGTTCCGTAACCGGTCCAACCGCGAGACCTTGTCGTCGCCCGTCCCTTCGAGTTGGGGTCGGTACTTGCCGCCGATGACTTCGTACTTTTGGAGGAAATCGTCCAGGATCGCTTCGAGCGCGGCGCGCTGCTCGCCTTGCGGTTCGGCGCTCGCGGGCGGGGCGCCGTGGTCGTGGTCATGTTCGCAGTCGGAACCGTGCTCGTGCTCGTCCTCCGAACCGGGACCGCCCCACGAGTCGTCCGAGTCTTCCTCGTACATCTTTTCGATCTGTACGAGTCATGATGTCGGGGGGTCAGCCAGGCGGGAAAAGAAGGCGGCTTTCGAAAAACTGCCACAAACGCACCTGATCGAACCGGTCGTCGAGGGTTCGGAGTCCGTCGTTCCTAAACATGCTCGAACTCGACATGGAGAACGCCGAGCCCATCGCGCTCCCGCTCGCTTTCCGGAGCGGCCGCTTAGTCTTGGCGAGCGTGCTCCGCAAGTCGGCAATCGTGTCGCCGCCTTCGGATGCATAGTCTTCCTCGTCTTCGTCGTCCGAGCCGACGTTGGCACCTCCGTTGGCGGCTTTGAACTGCTTGACGGCGGCCCAACTGCCCTCTCCTGCGTCATCATCATCGCGAATGGCGAGGTTCTCCACCCCCTGCTGCGCTGCGACCACCAACTCGGGCATATCGTTCGCCCCGGCCTCGTCGTCCTCCCATTCCTGCTCTTCAACTCCTCCGACTTGTCCGCCGCTAAGCACCCCGTCCCAGAACGCGTCCTCGTCGTCTTCTTCCCCTTCGGCGTACGCGTCGTCGTCCAACGCTTCGAGCACTTCCCGGATCGAAGGGTCCAAGTCGGGCCTCAGGCCGCCCGGTTCGACGCGCGAGGTGGTCAATTCGGCGTACGAGACTTCGTCGAGCGGGTGCGACGGCAGGACGTCTTCGGGCATTTCGAACGGAGTGGCGTCGGCCGCCGTCGTTCGTCCGGCTTCGTGACGCGCGAGGGCCGCTTCGGACAACTCGAACCCGGCCAACGCATCCTTGCCCTTGCCCTTGCCCTTGCCTCCTCCCTTTTGGTTCTTCGAGTCGGGCGCCTCTACGAAAAAGGCGTCGCCGACTGCACCCTGCTTGGTGGCGCCGTCGCCGCCGACGGGCCTCAAGTGCTGGAGGTAGTCGTAGTCGTCTGCGTCGTCGTAAAAGATGCCGTACGCGGCTGCGTCCCCCTGAGCGAGCTTGGCGTCGTCGGCGTCGTCCAAGTCGAGAGCGACGGCGGCGCGCGCATCCTCCTCCTCCTCATCGCCGGCGTAGGAGGTAGCGCCATCGCGGTGCTTCTGCGAGCGAGAATATGGTCAGCCTGTCCCACACAGTCCAGTCCAGTCCGGTGACGAGAGCAAGCGAACCCTGTTTGACTTGTCGACGAGCTTGAGGACGCGGTCGGTCGCGTTCGGGTCGTTGATGAGCGGGTCTCGCTGCGACCGGTGGACGAGGGTGTACGTCTTGGTGCCCGGTCTGCGCCACAGAGAAGGTGCCATCGCGTGTCTATACTCGGTAGCCCCAAGAGTCTAAGGGTCAAGCTGAGCTGGCCCAAGTCTCACGCGGAAGCAGCAGCGAATTACAAATGCTTCCAATTCGAATGATTACAAACTCGGTATTCGCCTCTCTCTTGCTCTCTGTCTAGACTTGCTCGTCGAGTGGATGCTCGCGAGGTTGTGGGCGAGGATGCTGTCCCCGACTCTAGCCACCAGCTCCGCCCCGGCCAAGCCGGACCGCGCTCGCCTCGTCGCCCAGCTCAAGAACCTCGAGTCGCTCATCGCCAAACTCGACCTCGAAGAACAGCAAGAACAGGACTCGAACAAGGGCAAAGGGAAGGAAGAGATCAAGCTCAACAAGCGGATGAGAAAGATGCTCGCCCGCAAGGAGCAAGAGAACGGTCCGCTGCCGGCTTCCCTCGCCAACGCTCCCAAGCGCCATGTCGCCCTCCTCTTTTCCTACGAGGGTTGGGCCTACTCCGGACTCGCCTACCAGCCCAAGGGAGTCTACACTCCCCTCCCGACCGTCGAAGGCACCTTGCTTGCCGCGCTCGAAAAGGCCAGGTTGATCGAACCGATCGACGAAGGCGAAGGATTCGGGTGCGGGTTCGAGAGATGCGGCAGGACCGACGCCGGAGTCAGCTCGTCCGCGCAGGTCGTCAACTTGTGGGTCAGGAGTGACCTCGACGACCCGATGCTCCTCCGAGGGAGAGAGCTCGACCCCGATTCCGTCGAGGGAAGGCGGCACGCTCGTTCGAGATCCCCTTCCCGGGGACGCGCTCGATCCGACAGCGAGGCATCCACCTCCTCGTCGTCCTCGCCACAGCGGCCCCCAAAAGCTCGCAACGACGTCGAGATCCCCTACGTGACCCTCCTGAACAAACACCTTCCGCCATCGATCCGAATCCACGCCTGGTCCCCCGTCTCGGCCACCTTCTCGTCCCGCTACTCGTGCATCTGGCGCCACTACAAATACTTTTTCTCGACCTCGCCCGCGCACGCCCTCCTCGCGACCCGCTTCGACTTTGGCGCCGCGTACAAAGCCGCGGGTTTGTACCCTGAACATGCCTCGCCCGATTGGAAGGACCGACTTGCCCGGGTCAACTGGCACGGACTCGAGTTGGACGTCGAGTTGATGAGGGATGCGGTGAGGAGGTTGGTCGGCGAGCACGATTTCCGGAACTTTTGCAAGGTCGACCCGCCGAAACAGCTCCCGATCCATGTCCGGACCGTCATCAGCGCGACCATCGACCCCCTCGAGGGCGAAGGCGACGACATGTTTGTCCTCAACCTGCGAGGTGGCGCCTTTGTGAGTCGGCGGGTCCTTTGTTCTCGCTGCCAAGATCTAGAGCCGGGTGCCTCGAGGCGCCACCCGGCAATTCGTGGCTGCATCCGCGCGGTCTGTCGCTCACTCCCTGACCTCACACGCAGCTCTACAACCAGGTCCGCCACATTGTCGCGATCCTCTTCCTCGTCGGCGCCCGCCTCGAACCTCCCTCGATCGTCGACCGCCTCCTGTGGACTTCGGACCGCACCCCTCACACCGTCTCGACCTCGATCTACTCCTCTACGAGCCCGCACTATGCTCCCGGCAGCGGCGGCAGCGGCGATGGCGCGGAAGGTTCAACCAGGGTCGAGGAGGTCGAGGTGCTCGATCGCAAACCCGGTTACCAGATCGCGTCCGACCTCCCCCTGATCTTGTGGCAATGCGGCTTCAACTCGCACGAGTTCACGTGGCGGACCGACAACGTCCCGAGACCGGGCGACGTCAACAGCTCGGTATCGACTTACTTGGATCACAACGGCCGGGAACGGCAACCCGTCGACCCGAACGAGACGTTCCGGAAGCAGTACCTCGAGATGCGCGAGACGTACCTCGAAGCGCGTCTGAAATCGATCGCCTTGAAGCACCACCTCGCTTCGTACGCGTTCCTCGCCCCGCCAGTGGACAACAAGGCGGAAGAAGACCCCCGCGTGAGGTACACCCCACTCGGAGCGGGTCACCACATCAGGACGACGTCGTACTCGCCCCTCTTGTCGCGCCAACGGGCCGAACTCCCCGAAGTGTTGAATGCGCGGTGGGCGGCGGGGAGAGGTCGCGCGAGGATGGCGAGGCGAGATGAGAACAAGGAGAAGAGCGATCGGGAAAGGGAAGCGAATTTGAAGATTCGGGAGGAGGCGTTCGAGGCCGCGCGAAGGAGGGGGGAAGCGAGCGGAGACGGGACTTCGGAATCGGCGACCGAGACGCCCGTCAGCGGGGCGCAGACGCCGATCAAGGGCGAGTCATAGAAGCCGAGGACTAGATTCTAGAGACAATCGCGTGACGTTATTTTGCATCGCAACTTCGCAAGCTCGTTTCCTTTCCTTCACAGGGCGGCCCGCTTCTCTCTCCCACAGCGGAGCGCAGGCCTTTGAACTTGCAGGGTCAAAGTGTGCAGGGTCAAAGTGTGCAGACTGAACGAGGTTGCATCAACAACAGGAGCAGCTAAATCGCGATACATGTATATGTGTGGAGAGATAGGGGAAAAGAGACACCCTCAGCGACGGCGAAGATATGATCGAGAGCGTACAAGGCCGTCGCTCGAGGAGGTTGCGACGGCGAAAGACGGAGAGGGCGATGGTGGCGGAAGCGGCGGCGATCGGCTGAGTAACTGCGAGATGTCTTCCGAGATGGACGCCGCTCTGCGCGAAAAGCCGCAGCGACGGGGCGGGTTCTGCTTCGAGCCAAACTCGTCCTGCAACGTCTTGGCGAGCTCGCGCACGAGCACCGGGCCGTCCTCTTCGTTCGCGAGTCGCTGGACCGGGGCAGAGAGGACCTGGACTGCCTTGTCGCGGTCGCGGGGGCGGCGCGCGAGCGAGTCAAAGAGCGTCTTGGCGAGTCGGAGGAGACCGAGCCGGATGACGGTGCGCGAGGCGCGCTCGATCCGTTCGACGACGCGTTTCAGCAAGTCAAGTTGGGTCGCGAGTTGAGCGGCCAGAGCCGTCGAGCAGCGGACGAGCTGTCGGGATACGAGACGGGTGGTTTGGATCCGGTCAGCGAGAATGTGACGAGAACCGTCCACTCTGAGAGACACGCCTACCTTGTGCAGCGGCTCAACAAGGTTTTCAAAGACAGCTGTCCGTGTCTTGCACACCACATTGACCAAGGCTTCGATAGCGGTGGGCTCGAGCAAGGAAGCCTCGACGCGAGTCGGCTCTTCTTGAAGCCTGCAGCCAGATTCGTAAGCGACATGGCCTCGCACGCACTCGGAGCGAAGGGAGACGCACCAAGCTGCGATGGCTTCCAGAGCCGGGTTGACCCAGAACGGGTCTTTCAGCAATTGGACGTAGAAGGCGACGCCGTCGTGGGCCCACAGTCTGCGGGTGCGCGCAAAGTCAGCGCGACTCAGGAATCGGCGTATCGGGGTGCGAGCCTACCGTCGGCGGCACGCTCTGCTGGCGTGCGCGAAATCGCAGAGGATCGGGAGTGCAAATTGCTTGAGGGGCGAGTTGTCGCTGACAATCTTCTGCAGGAGAGGGATGACCCCCGCTGCAGCTGCTGCATCTTGTCGCGACTTGCTCAAGCGGCAAAGATTGAACAGCGTGTTGACAGCGGGGTTCTGAAACTCCTGCGCGCGGGAGCAAGAGTCGATGCATATTACAACACGCGCAAAGGACGAGCACAGGACGTACTGCCGCCAATCTGCCCGACACCGTGGGAGTAGCGAGGATCCGGGCGAGCATCTCGATGACGCCGGCGCTCTGCAAGGCGTCGAGGGTGGCTGTCACCATCGAGACATTCTTGATCGATTTGAGCACGCCGACGAGCGACTCTGATTGGAGAAGCTTGACGGCGGAGACGAGACCTGAAGAGGAGATCGTAGAAGTCAGTGTCCTTGACAAGCTGGGGCGTGTCTGGGCTCGAAAGAGGGACTCTACTCACGCGAGATGATCCGCCTCTGGGCGATCGCCTCCTTGACTTTGTGATCAGACTGGGACAAGGTGAGCAGGAGGCGGACTGTCTTGGTTTTGGCGCTGATGGCGAGCTCGTCATCGTCTCCGCACAGGCTCAGGAGGGCGGTCGAAAGCGGGTCGAGCAGTCCCTCGGCCACGAGCACCCGGCAGATGTCGCTCCGAGGGATGTGACCCTGTGGGCGTCGGGGTCAGATTCCGTCGCCCGAGTCCTCACGCATCCGATGCAACGCACCTCCATCTCGAACACGCGGCATAGGCCGTCGATGGCCATCCAGACCAGATCTTTATCTCTGTCGTCTGTGCAGGAGGAAAGTGATCGGCATGCGCGGCGTCACTCGAGAGGTAGTGAAATGGCGACTTACAGCGCTCTTCGAGCATCTCGACCAAGATGCGCAAGCCTTGGGCGGATACGAACATTTGGAGCTGTAGGATCAGCATACGAGGTCAGGAATACGCATTGTGAGCACCCCATAGAGATCGCAAAACCCACGGTGAGCAGCGAAGTACGGCACATTGCGCCGATGAAGAGTGCAGCTTCGAGGCGGATCTCGCGAGAGTAACGCCGGGACGAGAAGGCTGTAATGACGGGGCATCCGCCGACGAGCTGTCACACGTGCATAATTATCGGTCAGAGCGCAGTGAGCAGTCCTGTTCAAGCCTGGCAGACTCACCGCCAGCTTTTCCAGCGCGTTGCCGTCCGCGCCAACGACCTGCACAGGCAGCGTATTAGTTTTCTTGTGGTTCGAGAAGCGAAAGGAAGGTACTGACCAGATTGGCAACTCGCAGCAATACGGCGACATGCTCTTGCTGGGAAGCGATCCGCAACGCTCCGAGCACGACCAGCATGCCGTGCGCCTTGACGAACGCGGCGCGGGCTTCTTCCCAAAGCTCTAGGAGCGGCATCTGTACATAGAGTTTACCGATGGACTCAGCGCTCGTGTCGTCACCCAGACCCAACTCTCCGCGCGGGCGCGGGCGCGGGCGCGGGCGCAAGTGCTCTTCGCCCCTGCGTACCAGCTGTAACGCCGCCCTCTTCCCTTCCCTGCCTTCGCGCCAGTCCTCCTGTTCGATTCTTGAGACAAGATCGGTGACAAGTGCAGCCTGCCGAGCGAGTTGATCCCGGGCGAGCGCTTCGGGTGCGAGATCGTCGTCGCTGCCGCCACTATCGCCGAGTTCTTCCGCCTCAACCGCTGCGAAGGGGTCTTCTTCGTCCGAGTCGATTTTTTTCATCTGTAGACAGAATTGTGAGCGCCTGCATTCCGGTACTTGAGGACTGCTCCGCCCGCCTCACCCTTGCGGGACTTGCAACACGCGGCGAGTTCAACCCCGGCGACAGCTTCGCCACATCGAGGGAATCGGCTACTGCGTTCCGTAGTAACGGCGCAGTTTGCATGCCTAAAAGGAATCCGGATCGTCAGAACGCTGAACTCTGGAGGCTTTGGAGGACGGAAGAAAACGCACCGTTCCCTCCAAATCCATCGACCAGCTCATTCTCCCAGTCTTCTTCCTCGTCTTTTTCCTCAGCGAACGAGTCAAGTCTGGATCTCGGATCCGGACTGATTAGCTGGCTAGGAAGAGACCCGACGAGATCCGAAGGACGGAGGAGCTGCGGTTGAACGCGAGGGCGGGCCTACAAATACGCCAGGCGCCAATGACACGGACAAGTTGATTAGCGGAGGTCTTCTTCGTGAGTCTATCTGCTCCAAAGAGGGAAGCAAAGAAATCGTTCCCTCACCTGGTACTCCTTGATCCGACTCTGCAGCACGTCCGCGTCCTTCTCGTCCTGGACCAAGTCCGAGTAATCCACCTCCCCTTCCCCTTCCTCCAAGTCCGCCAGACTCCGAGAGTCTGTTGTTCGGAGCGTGGTCACTTGGAGAGTAGCGTTCCGATCCAGATTTGATGTTTGACGGGAAGACGCCGCGGCGAATGAACTCTGAGGTCGGATCGTTACCCCTTCGTCCTCAAAGTCGCGGTCCCACGCGCTCTGATCCCCTTCGTCTCCCTCTTCCCTCCTTCCTTTGGCGGGCGACGTAGTACCGCCCGTGGAGGGGAGAGTTGAGCAAGTCGGTTCCGGAAGCCGTGACTGAGTAGAGCGGAGGACAGGCGTGGGCGTGTGCGTGGGCGTGGGCTTGGGACGGTGGAGTACCGGGCCCAACGGCGGGCGAGATGGGCTCGTCGCAGTCGCAATATCGGGGTCAACATTCTCGTCTGTCGGCGTCCGCTGCTTCGGCGGCAGGTTCCCATTTCGAGCGAGTCGGGAAACGACGGGCGGCAAAGGAGGCGCAGCTGTCCGGAATTGCTTGTGATATTAGCGCAGCGGCCAACATGGAGGGCGGAAAGTCAACCAGGAAGCTGATCGTACACACGCACCTTGAAGAGCTTGGTTGAACTCTTGAACTTTGGCTACTTCGTCTTCGTACCTGCTTCCGATTGCGACCCTGCTCCGCGCCGCCGCCGACGACTTGCTGCGGACCTCTTTTGTCGGCGCACCGCCTCCTCCTTCTTCCCCGCCCCTTGTCGAGAAAGACAACGACGCTGTTTCGGACCCGTCCTCCGGCGGTGTCGTCGCCGTCGCCATCTCCTTCCTCGATTCGACCTCTCGTCGTTGTCGCTCGGCCTGTTTCTTCGCCACCATCATCCACGGATGCCTCAACAACTTCTTCGCCGTCACTCTCAAATTCGGATCCTTCTGAAAACACTGCCCCAAGAAATCGCGCACGACCCCACTCGCCCCTTCCGGTAACGGAGGGCCGTCCTCGTCCGCCACGATGCGGAACAAGGCTGGCATCGGATCGAGAAAGTGGTACGGGGGTTTGGAGGTCAAGAGTTCGATGACGAGCGCGCCGAGGGACCAGATGTCCGAGGCGGGCGAGGCGCCGGCGGATTGGTCGACCACTTCGGGCGCCATCCAGTACGGAGAGCCGACGACGGCCATCTGGGCTTCTGAGCTGTTCGTCGTGCTGCTGCTACCGGCGACTCGAGTCGCGACGCCGAAATCGGCCACTGTAGGTCACAGTAAGGATCAAATGAGGTCAACGCACTTTTCCCGTGCTGGATGTTCCAGTTACAAGGGGGGAGAGAAACAACGCACGCTTGATGCTGCCTTCTTTGGTCGCGAGGATATTACTCCCCTTGATATCTCGATGAATGACCCCTTGCTCGTGGAGGTACTGCAACCCGTGCAAGACCTGGAGGACGTACAACCCGACGAGCGATTCGGGGATCCTCCCGAATTTGCGGACCAACGCGGCGAGGGAACCGTTCTCGCAGTACTCGAGGACGATGTAGAGCGAGGAGGCGGTGCGGTGGTAGCCTCGGTATTGGACGATGTTGGGATCTGGGCTCGGCGGACGGGCGGGTCAGCTGGATCAGCTCAGAACATTTCGTCGAAGTGGTGCCGCGGAGGACTCCTCACGGTGCAAATTCTTGAGCAGGTCGATCTCAGACTGGAGGTTCAAAATCGCGAGCGTTAGAAAGAATCAAACAGCCGCCAGGAGGAGGACCGGAAACGGACCATGATCTCTGGCAAGTCCCCTTCGGGAATGTGCGACAAGTCGATCTGCCCACACAGGAGGTCAATCAAACAGGATCAGTCAGCCGTCCACGGCACTCTATAACAGCCAGAGAGGGTCCTCAGGGAGCGCTCTGTGCTGCGATAGGGATGTCTCGAGGACAGTCGGCCGACTGACCTTTTTGACAGCGCATGTTTCCCCGGTCGTCCCTGCGTTTCAGTTCCCGTTTCAGTCTCCGGTGCCTGACCCTGGACCTGTCTGAGCATAGACCTCACAGTTGAGCGCCTGCGTTTGCGCGTGTACAAGAGGAGCGAGAGAGATCAGCATGGGACGGTCGAGCGAGTTCAGGCCTCCATCGGAGCAAGTCTCAGCCGCACCTTGTAGACCGATCCGAAAGCGCCCTGTCCTAGCTTCTCTGCCAGCCTCTGTGAGTGCGTGGGCGGGTCAGTGAGGTTTACGGAGGGCGCAATGTTGAGTGAGTCGAGGGAGTGAGGGCGCACAAAGTCGGTCAAAGGTTGCTGCAGTTTCGGGGGCAACAGCAGACCCGCCATCTGCTCCGGACTGTCCCTTTGATCGCTCGCTGCTCTGTATAGGCTCGAGTGTAGGGAGATGGCGAATCGGCTGATCGAACTGCCTCCACCTTCGAGCGTTTGCGTTGAAGCTAACGCTGAACGAACGCCACGTCAGCTTGCCGCACGCGAGCCGCACAAGCTCAGCCTCGCCCCGACTCGTCCCTGCAGCTATAGCAAACAAGGCACGCGTACAGCGTAGTAGTGGGGGCAGGCAGAGCAAATGGCGACTGTATTGCCCGCGCAAGCGGCCCTCAACGCCAAGCTGAACCGCTCGAGGCCGACTCAGAAGGAGCGCAAATTGATCCGCCAACAGCAGCAACAAGTCGCTCACGATCACACGCACGACGATGCGAACGAGCACTACCACGAGGAGGGCGGCGTACAGTCGACGGTGACTCCCCTCGCAGACGCGCTCGACTGGCTCGCGTTGACCGACGCGTCAAACTACCGCACCACTCCCGTCGTCTTTACTCCCGACTCGGCGTAAGCGCACGCTCCTCTTTGAGTGTAGTAGAGCCTTTCGAACTGATGCGGATCCACACACGCACCCAGGTACTGTTTCATCGCATCGGGCGCCGCAGTCCGCATCTACTCGGTCCGCTCCACCGAACTCGTCTCGACCCTCTCGATCCCTCCCACCGCAACGTCCACTTCGGAGGGTCTCTTGACCCGCGCAACCGTCACGGCAGTCTTGCTCTCCCCTTCCAACCCGCGGCAACTCGTTGTCGGTTCGAGCGACGGCCGGATCCGCATCTGGGACTATGTCGAGGGCAAGTTGCTCCGCACGCTCGAACTCGGAGCCCCCGTCGTCCACGCCACGGCGAGCGAAAACTTGCCGGACCAGCTGTTTGTCGCTCTGGCAGCTTCTTCGGAGTCTGGCTCGTCGTCGACGACGACGGCAGTGGCGGAGGCGTCGGTCGGAAAAGGCAAAGCCACCTCTGCCGTTGAGGGCGATGCGGCCCAGTCGGACGATGTCTTCGCCGGAGTCTACGTCGTCAGTCTTCGTGCGGCGCGCTCTGTAGCCGCAGCCGACGCGAGCGCCTCGACCTCGTCCTCCTCGGCGATCCCTGCCTCACCTTCGACTCCCGTCCCCCCCGCGCGCCGAGTCCGCCTCGCCGTCCCGCGGCGGGTCCGAGCCCTCGCGCTCTCCCCCTCCGGCTCCATCCTCGCTTCCCTCACCCCTTCGCACGTCCACCTTTGCCAAACCGCCCAACTCAACAAGGGCTTCACCAAGAGCGTCGAGGCGCCTCTGAGTGAAAAGGAAGGGGAAGAGATGACGGCGATTGCGTTCCATCCGAGTGAGAATGTCTTTGCGACGGGGAACGAAAAAGGTCAGATCCGGGTGTGGTACAACGTCTTGCCGCGGCCCGTCTCCTCGGGGGAGGAAGGAGAGGACCAGGTCATGTCGTCGACGGGTGTCAACGACGACGAACCGACCACGTCCACTTTACACTGGCACGCCCACGCCGTCTCTTCCCTCGCCTTTACTCCCAACGGCGCCTACCTCCTCTCCGGCGGGAGGGAAGCCGTCCTCGTCCTGTGGCAACTTCATTCCGGCCACCAGGAATACGTGCCCCGCCTTGGCGCCGAGATCGAGGCTCTCACGGTGTTAGAATCGAATGTTTCGGAGGGTGGCGAGCAGCAGGTGGCAGTGAGGTTGAGGGACGGGAGTACCGTCTTCGTGGGGAGTCAGAGGCTCAAGGTGGTCAAGACGATTGCTGGACTCCGATCCGGTACGTTTCCGGATTGTGCGTCTCCGAACATACGTGCTCATTCGCCGGCTCAACGGAAACAGACCTCTCTTCGTCGCGCGGCGTGCCGACTCTCACCGCCCGCCGCCCCGACTTGCCCCTCCCCCTCGCCGTCGATCCCTCCACGTCGGCCCTCGTCCTCCCCTCGGGCCACCCCTCCTCCCTCCAATTCTACTCCCCCTCCTCGGACTCTCAACTCCTCGAACTCGAAATCTCGCCTTCGAACCGCGTCGCGAGCGCGAACGGTCAGGTTGAGCCTACCCGGGTTGAGAGGGTCGCGTTCTCGCAGCCTGAGACGACCAACGGGAAGAAGGGAGAGTACTGGATGGCGACGGTCGATTCGTGGAGCAAGGAAGGGTTCGCGAGCGTTCGGCAGCTCAAGTTCTGGCGCAAGCGAGAAGGTCAACCTGGGTGAGTTCGCGCGGCCATCCCGGCGTCAGTATGCACTTCATCTCGCTGACCTGCTTGCTTCCTCGACGAAACACAGCTTTGTCCTGTCGACTCGTATCGACCGGCCGCACGACGCGCCGATCACCTCGATCGCCTTCTCCCCGTCGACCGTGTCCCCTCTCCTCCTCACTACTTCCACCGACGGCCAGATCAAGATCTGGGGTCCTTTTTCTTCGTCCGCTGAAGCGAGTAACGGCACCTGGCAGTGCCGCGCCGCGCTCTCGTACCGCTCCTCCGCACCCGTCACCTCGGCGTGGTCGCACGACGGGTCCCTCTTTGCCGTCGCGCATGCGAAACGGACCGTCACGCTCTGGACGGTCGCGAACGCGGGACAACTCGTGCATGCGTTCCCGGCGACGGCGATCGGGAGGCCCAAGAGTCTGTGCTTTGCGGACAAGGAAGGGACTAAGATCATGTGTGCCGGCAGCGGCGGCGCCGTCTGCTGGGACTTGTTGACGCTCGAAGGTGAGCGCGGTTTCTCGCGTGCCTATCTCCTTTGATGTGTTTTCTGACCCGAGATCTCCTCTCACAGAGACTTTTTCGACCTCGATCGAGTTTGCCGCGCTCGTCCCGAAGCCGCGCTCGTCTACGTTGATCGGAATCGAGGACGCCGCTCCTTCTTCTTCGTCGGCGGACGGCGCGCAACCCGCCGCTCTCCTCTACGTGTTCGACCCGTCTGCTCCGGTCGCTTCGCCCGCTCGCAAGCCGAAAACTCGTCCCCTCCCGCATCCGGTCCGGCAAGCGCTTTGGCTCCCTTCCCTCGTCGCAGGCGAGGACGACGTTTCCCTCGCCGTCACTGCGTCAGACAGTGCTGGCTCCGTCGCCCTCGTCGGAAGTGCTGCGCGGTCGTCGGTCGCTGCTGGTGCAGGGGCGGCGTCCAGGTTGCCGCTCGCAACGGAAGGGACCACTCGTCTCTTTGACGAGATCTTTGGCGATCCCTCGTCCGACTCGACCACGGCGCGAAAGGGTCCCTCTTCCTCGGCGTTGGCGACCGGAACGAGCGATCAGACGGTGCAAGCCAAGCGCAAGTCTGGGGGAGGGATTCTCGGCAGTACGGATGGAGAAGGCGCGCCGGCGCATACGTTGCCACCCGTGCGGATGCTCTGGCGAGAAGTCTTCCGAGACGCGTTTGCGCACTCGTCGACTACTAGCGCAGCCGCCACCGCGACCGCCGCGAATGCGGCCTCCTCCAGCAACGACTCGCAGCAGGCACCATCGACCGTTCCGGCGGAGTCTGCGAAGGAGGTGTCAACCTGGAGTCTCGGCGACTCGGACGCCGTGCGGCGAATCTTTTCTGCCCGCCTCGGTTTGTAGAGCCGTTCACCGCAATCGTGTTGGACTTCCTCCAGGTGTCCGGTGTGGCTCTTTGGCTCACGAGAGAATGTCGTAAAGGCATGCATGCCGCATGTGCTAGAGCCGGCGGGGAGGGCGTGAGAGGCGAGTTTTGAACAGAGCGGCAACTCCCATCCTCTTTCATCGCCAGCAGCTTCATGCACCTGGTCGCAACCTCCTCAGCCTCCATCATGACTCGCTGCTGGGATCTGCGCGTAGGAAGGCCGCCTGCGACCGTTGCGGATCGAAAAAGAGACGACGCTTCCCCCGACGTCCCCTCTCTCGCCGGACCACCGCCATAGGCTTCCGGATCGCCTCTTTCATCTCCGACGGATAAAAAAGCGCTGGCTACCGTACGGGAGCAGCAAAAATGCGTTCGCCGGGAATCGAACCCGGGGCTAGGCAATTCAGACAGACTTCTTGGACGAGAAGCTGTTACTGGCAATGCCCAATTTTACCACTAAACCACAAACGCAGATGGAATATGCAAGCACTATAGCATTTATGAGTGCTGTTAATACCGGCCGAGTTAACCGGAAACGAGCGGATGAAAAAGTCAAAGTGGCGAGGGAGAACAGGCGTTTCCAAGCTTCTAAGGCGATTTCGGCGCCCGGAGCCAATTGCCAGCGCCGAAAGCGAGCCCAGGTGGTCCGTCAAGCTCCATAAAGCATCGGGGAGCAAGTCCGGAAGCGCTAGAGCCAGCGGTAGGCTCGGCGCGAAGTCCGAAGCGAGAAAGCCAGCGAGAGGCGAAAGCGGCGGTTGAGAGGGTCTAGAGGCCCATCGGAGGTCCCGTGCGCGCAAGGTGGACATCTCATTGTAACGTGCGGTAACCGCTTGCCTCCTAAAGGAAGCTCGGCGTGAGCTGAAACGGGTTGTCGGTGCCCGCTCCGCCGGCGAACGGAAACGCAACATCGCGAAGTGTCGCTGTCGCTGCCCCGTCTAGAGCTGGCGCAGTAGGACCTCAAGGTACGGTTGTCGATTTTTCTGACGCACGTGGGAGTTGCCAGTCTGCCCTGTTGTAGCCTTGCGATGAAAAAGAACCCTGCACCGTCGTACTTAGGGTTTGTCGGAAAGCGCCGCAGAATTAGCGCGAGCAGCGTCCAGCGCGGGTGTAGACGGATTATAGGCTATGTCTAGTTATGCAGCGTCGCCGTAAAGAGCAGCTTGCGCTCTTCCGCCTCAAATGAGAGATGTGTGCAAGAGAAACAGACGCAGGTCTTTTGGGCAAAAAGGCGCTGACTTCCGCGGTCAGAATATACGCGCCGATTTCGGACCACCAACGGAAGTCCCGGATCGTGACTGGACAACGTTATGAAAGACTTCCGAGGACAAAGAAAAATGCTTGAAGCAAATCCGACCCTGTTCGGATCGAGTAGCACCCGAGCCAAGTCCGCTGCATCGCTAGCTTCTCCGTCATTCATAATGCACCAGATGCGGAGCTTAGTCCGTCAAGTCGCAGCGAGGAAGTAGGTCCGATAGGAGAGGCATTGCGTGAGGAGGCTCAAGACCGCTCCGGACATCGCTTTGCAATGGCCCTTGAAGTCGGCAATATACGCCTCCTCGCACGGGCACTCACACCTCTCCTGGGGCGAAAGGAAATGTATACCGCTCTGGGCGCGCTCTTTCAAGGCCGTCCGAAGCTAGAGACACAAGCGAGAACGAGCTCAGAGAGAAGAAACTGGCGGAATCGCGTCGGACGCGCCAGCGGGAGCTTCCGACTGCGATGGTCTGACGCGGGGCAGCCCGTCATGCAATAACGTGTGCACGACTAGCCTGTCTGGATGAGCTTCGGTATTCAAGCGGACGCGGCCCAAGGGTCGACTCGGTAGTAACCTCGCAAAGGGCGGAAGCCGAAGTAGCCTCGCATGCGCCCTCCAGGCCCGCGGAACCAGCTTGACGCACTCAGACTAGTCTCGAGAGTATCATGAAGAAGTGGCCTGTTCAGAGAGCGGAGACTCGAAGCAAGGGTGCCAGCGTTTCGGAGATAAAAAGTCCGTGATACAGAAGGAGACCTTGATCTAGATGACGAGACGTCGCGAGAGGAAGAGGATTAAAGCCAGAACGAAACGTCCTCAAGACATGTTCTCCACCTGCAGCCACTCACACTCCTGCAGCGCCTCCAAAATCCGCATCAACTGCACGTGGTCGCCCGTGACTTTCGCCTGTTCCGCCATACGTCGAGTGTACCGGAGCCGCTCGTCCACCTCTTGGTACAGGTGCGCCGTCTGTCGAACCGGATCGCCGGACACGACACGAAACTGGGTGTTATGGCGTTCCGTCGTTGTGGTGTCTCGTGTCATTTCTGCTCATTGACGACTCGTCCGGACGAGCACACGGTGCGGTGACCGCTCTTCTTTTAGAGATTGGTGCCGCGAGGCCAGCGCCGATCTTGATTGGCCGCTTGGCGAGCGGAGGGGAGGAAAGCACTCGGCCGCACCGGGAATCGAATCGCGGGCGGCGCCGTCTTCCTGAAGGCGTCGATCCGGGCAGCTGAGGGCAAAATTCGCTCGTGGGATCGGGCGCGGATAAGCTTCGTGCACAACGGTGTAGCGTCTCGGCGGTTCGACCGGCCGCATGTTCCGGAGCAGCGGAAATCGGAGGGAGGAGAAGCCTGTTCCGAGTGGTACTGGCTGCAGCGGCCTCGGAGCAGCTCGATCGCGCCAGCCTATTGCTCGCCGAGCCTTTGAACGGGGCAGTTTGGTGTCCGATGTAGCCAGGAGAGAGTTGACGCCGAGATGCGGTACGGGTCGCAGCGGATTGGGCGGCGAGGGGTGACGGCAGCGGCAGGTGGATATCGCGATGCGGAGAGCAGACAGCGAGGCACAGCGGGGCCAGCAGGTTCGGAAGCGTGCCGTTCCACACCCTTTCTGAGCGTCCGGAGCAGGCGAGAGGATACCGGCGGGAGGAGCAAGCCAATCGGGCGTCGGCGAGTCTCGTTCCGCTCTCTCAGCTCACCCAAGAGTCGAACATGTCGCTCGCCCGGCCACTGGTCAACGCCACGCGCGTAGGAGGACGTCGCATCGCCGTCGCCCGCGCTCCCGCCGCCCTGGGGGGAGCGACGAGGTCGTACGCCCAAGTGACGGATGCCGCTGCCAACCCCGTCAAGCGCCACGGCGGACTGCAGGACAAGGACCGCATCTTTACCAACGCGTACCGCCAGGCTGACCACGGTCTCAAGGGCGCACTCGTCAGTCCCCCTTCCCCCCCGTCCCAGTCGATCGCGGCGGGCACTCCCTCCCTTGCCACACCCCGGCTAACACTCACCCTCACACACACGCGCGCGTACGCAGGCCCGCGGAGACTGGCACCGCACCAAGGACATTGTCCTCAAGGGAGACTCGTGGATCATCCAGCAGATCAAAGACTCGGGACTCCGCGGCCGAGGCGGAGCTGGTTTCCCCTCGGGTCTCAAGTGGTCCTTTATGAACAAGCCCGGCTGGGAAAAGGACCCGAGGCCCAGGTACCTCGTCGTCAACGCAGACGAGGGCGAGCCCGGCACTTGGTCAGTCCCCCCCCTCCCCCTTGCGACGACGAAAGGTCCTTGTCCCCCTTCCCTTGGAAATCGGACTACTGACCATCAATGGTGACCCATAGCAAGGACCGCGAAATCCTGCGCGGTGACCCTCACAAGTTGATCGAGGGCTGCCTCGTCGCCGGCCGCGCCATGAACGCCTCGGCCGCCTACATCTACATCCGCGGCGAGTTCTTCCAAGAGTCGGACCACGTCGAGCAGGCGATCCAGGAAGCCTACAAGGCCGGGTTGATCGGCAAGAACGCGTGCGGTTCGGGGTACGACTTTGACGTCTACTTGCACCGCGGCGCCGGGGCCTACATCTGCGGAGAGGAGACGGCCTTGATCGAGTCGATCGAGGGCAAACAGGGCAAACCGCGCTTGAAGCCCCCCTTCCCGGCCGATGTGGGGTTGTTCGGATGCCCGACCACGGTCGCCAACGTCGAGACGGTCGCCGTCGCGCCGACCATTATCCGCCGCGGCGCGAGTTGGTTCGCCGGTTTCGGACGCAAGGGCAACGCCGGGACCAAGCTGTTCTGCATCTCGGGGCACGTCAACACGCCTTGCGTCGTCGAGGAGGAGATGTCGATCCCGTTGCAAGAGTTGGTCGAGAAGCACTGCGGCGGCGTCCGCGGTGGGTGGGACCACTTGCTCGGGATCGTCCCTGGCGGGTCGTCCGTCCCCGTCTTGCCCCAGCACCTCTGCGAAGAAGCCCTCATGGACTTTGACTCGCTCCGCGACCTCCAATCCGGCTTGGGTACGGGCGCCGTCATCGTCATGAACAAGGACACCGACATTATCCGCGCCATTGCCCGCTTTGCCAAGTTCTACAAGCACGAGTCGTGCGGGCAGTGCACCCCGTGCCGCGAGGGGACGACGTGGCTCGAAAAGATGATGGACCGGTTTGTCGTCGGCAGGGCGCACGAGCGCGAGATCGAAATGTTGCAGGAGTTGACGAAGCAGATCGAGGGGCACACGATCTGCGCCCTCGGTGATGCCGCCGCCTGGCCCGTGCAGGGATTGCTCCGTCACTTCCGTCAGTCCTTCTTTCTCTTTCTCTCTTTCGGTGATGGGGTTTTTTTTTTCTTTTGGCGGTGGCGGTGGCGGTTGGGGAGAGGGAAAAGAAAGAGCTTTTGACGTACTGACTTTTGTTCTCTCTCAACAGGCCCGGAGGTGGAGAAGCGCATCCACGACTACCAGCAACGCGAGGGTCGCGTCCTCTTTGGCGGCACGGTAAGCCTTGTGCCTTTGCCGGTCTCTTCTTGTCGCTTGCAGGGCGGACCTTTCCTTTCGGACTGCCTGGCTGACGACTCCACACTCGGGCGTGTGCATGCTTTGCAGCTCCTCAAGGACACCAACCCCAACATTGTGAGTGTTTCTCTTCCCTCCTCGTTCCTCCTTCGCGCCCACGCATGTGCTTTGCTGCGGCGGATGAGTTATCGGTCAAGAGAGAGCCACTCGCTGACTGGCATCCTCTCTTCCCTTCGCTCCGTACCTGACGCACGCTACGCAGGCCCTTCCGGACAACCTCGGCATGTCGCTCCCGGGCGTCGCTCCCGGCTCGCCCAACTCGCCCAACCCTTCGCCGTAATAAAGAACGCCGTCTCTCGAGATTGGCGTCGTCTCTTTATCGCCTCGCGGCGGGTTGAAGTAGACTGGAAGGAAGGGAGGAGGAGGAGGAGGATAGATCTCTCTCCAAAACCCCCTGGCCCGGTCTTTGTTTTGACCAGGAGCGACGGACGCCTGATAGGGTTCGAGACCTTTTTCCTCTTTTCCCTCTCCGCGCGCAACGTATGACTTTGTAATTTGGAATCCTTCAGTCATCTTTTCTGTGAGTTGCACGCAAAGTTAGGTCCCGAGAGGTGTTACTGCGAGATGAAGATGAGACTCTTCGACTGTGAAGCTCCTCCTTTTGACCTCGTTCATAGCTGCGAGCTGCTGGCCGTGAGGAAGATCATGGTGCGGAGTACGATCATCGCGCGTGCTACAGACGGTCCGTCTGCTCTCTCCACCTCTACACGTCGTCGTCCTCCTCGGACACGCCGCCTTTCATCCTCGAGCGCTCGCTGACCTGTTAACGTGCGGGTCAAACAGGGCTGCCATTAGCTGCGAGTAACGACGACGATGAGCAGGTCCGTCCAGTCTCCCCGCAGCTCTAGAGAGGGAGCACGAGAGCATACAGCAGAGTGGGGCCGCATCGCATCTCTCTGACAGTCCAGCTCTGCGGCAACAGGAGGTCGCCAAGCTGCCCGAGTACAAGCAACAGGCGAAACTCATCTTTAGGCGGCTGACGCCCCAGTCGGAACCGCGCTGCTCCATCGAGAGCGGACAATGCACCCTCCAGTTGCGTCGTCGGTCTCCCTTGCCACCGCGACGTAAGGTTGTTCCTCTTCTTGACGCTAAACTGACACCCTGTCCGAACAGCTACCTCATCTCGGACTCGATCGTCTACCTCGTCATCGCCGACAAGTCGTACCCGCGCAAACTCGCCTTCTCCTACCTCTCGGAACTGTGCACCGAATTCTCCCGCTCCTACCCTCCCGAAACCGCCCTCAAACCGGGCCTGAGACCGTACGCGTTCGTCAAGTTCGACACGTTCATCCAAAGGACCAAGCGACTGTACCTCGACCCGCGAGGAGCCGAAGCGTCCGGTCTCGCGGACGGGAACAAGTCCGGCCCCGCTGCAGCGAACGGGTTGGAGCGGTTGAACGAGGACTTGCAGGACGTGACGCGGATCATGACCAAGAACATGGAGGACTTGCTCTGGCGCGGAGACTCGCTCGATCGCATGAGCCACATGTCAAGCAGCCTCCGCGACGAGTCGCTCAAGTACCGCAAGGCGGCCCGCAAAATTGTGAGTTTCTTTTCGTGTCCCTCCCTTCTCTTCTACCTGCCTGTCGGGAAGGGGAGAAAAAAGACCCTATGTGATCAGTGCTAACCGACCCTCTCTCTTCCCGTTGCAGAACATTGACGCCATGATCCGGAAATACGCTCCGATGGTCGGGATCGGCATGTTTGTCTTTGTCTTTATCTACTACCGCTTCCTCTGGTAGTCCCCATTCGGCGCCTCTCACTCGAGTCGAGTTGGGTGGGCACAAGTGCTGTGTTCCCCCTCCGAGAAAATCCCTCCATCTCTCTTTCCCTCGTCGCTCGCACGATCCAGACCCCGCCTCCCTCCCCCGTTCTGCCTGCGCAACCATTCTAGCTGCATACCCTCTACCCTCCCTCTGTACTCAGAAATGTGTATACAAACTTCTTCACTTTCGGATGCCGACTGCGCGCAAAAGAGAAGACTAGGCGGTCGCGCACACACAGCTGACTGCCCCGAAACGCGAGATGGAGTTAACTGCTTCATGACAAGCACAAGCACAAGCACAACAGCAAAGTTTGCAAAAACACTGGAAGCGATGGACAAGGAGGGAAGCATCTATAGATCGCGCGCCACCAAAAGAACAAAAGCTGGAGAGGGTTGGGGTTCCCATCACGCTGCCTCCTCCGCCGTCGGGGCGGGCTGAACGTCCTCCATCGGCTGCTGCTGCTGCTGCTGCGTTTCCTTCGCGGCCGCGGCCTCGCCACTTTCCGTAGACGCCGGACCTGCGCCCGCTCCCTCGGCCTTGGCGACGAAAGGAGTCAACAACGCCGGCTCTTCGGGCGTAGCGGGGATCGTGGACCCGTCTTGGCCAGAAACAACGGCTGCGGCGGTTGTCGCAACCGGCCCGGGCTTGACCTCCTCCTCCTCCGTCTCCTCCTCCTTCTCCTTCTCCTCCTCCTCCCGCTTCCCCTGCTCCTCAAGCGAAACCTCCACCTCCGCCTCCGCCTCCATCTTTGGCGGTGCGTTCCCGACTGCTTCAGCTCCAGCTCCAGCGTCGGTTCCAGATGCAGATGCAGATGCAGCAGGTTCCGACTCCTCACGCTCGGACGGTTCGGCGGGTAGTTGCTGCAACCTGCTCGACCTCCGCTCGCCCGGAATCGACTGCCTCGCGCCGCCGCTCGCCCCCCCTCGACGAGAGCTCGTACTGGTCGAAGCCGCCGCTGCAGTTGCTGACGGTCCCGCTTCAGACGGAGCCGCCGAACTCCGGAGAGAGGAGTCGTTCCCGTCCGGGTCATCGAGTCGACGACGTTTTCTCCTCGCTCCTCCTCCTTCTTCGTCGTCCTCATCGTCGTCATTGTCGCCACCACCGACGTGGTTGTCGTCGCCGTCGTCATTCTCATTGTAGTTGACCGCGCGAAGACTCGCCCCCTCCCGCGCGCGGAGGCGCGACGAACGAGTCGCCGCGACGGGGGGAGTGTTGAACCCCCTGCTGAGGTTCCGGGCGGCCCGCTCTGACGCGCGCATGCGACGAGCTTCGAGCGCCGCGAGGTGCTGCAGTCCGCAGAAGAAGTCTTAGATCGGTAGTTTCCCGTCCGACAGACTGAACGCGCGGGAACACGCACCTTTTCGTACACCGCCATGTCCTTCAAGTCCTCTTCGAGTCTCGCGCGCGTCATCCTCTCCTCACTCATGCGGTCTTCCCCAACCTCGACCTCAACTTCGACCGTTCCCTGGCCCTTCCCCCTCCCGCTCGCTTTCGCCAACGGTCCCCCCTTCTTGTTCTTCTTGGCCGCCGCCGCCCTCGCCGCCGCCTGTTGTTTCTCCCTCTCCTTCTCCAACAACGCCTCGGCCTCCGTCCCACTCCCCAACTCCGCCGCCTTCCTCTCGACGCTAGTCGGTTCCGCCAAAGTCTTGACAAAGGCCTTGTACCCCTTCAAAGTCGAACTGACCGCGATCCAGGGCGAATCGGACTTGTACAGGTTCCCGCAGGCGTACAAGCGGGGGGAGGAATCGAGGTGGAAGAGGGTGACGTGCGTCGAGGTGCGGCCGGCGGGGGGTAGGACGAGGTAGTTCTCGCTGGGGTCGCGGCGGGTGTTGCGTTGGTGACCGCTGCGGACGCGCGCGCGCGAAGGGCACGGGTTACTTCCTGCGAAAAGGACTGTTGCAGCACGCCCGGAGCGGAAAACGCACATGTCGTACTGCTCCTTGATGAGGTCGCGCACGGCCGGCGCGTTCGTGAGCTGAAAGTCGACCATCTGCCGCAAGAGGTGGATCTGTGAGGGGAGACCGTATATGTGAGTTGTGAACTGGCTCCATCCATCGTCATGCTGCCGAGACAGCCGCTGCGGGATACTCGCAGCTGTAGAAGCAGAATCGTTTGAGGATTGAAAGCAGCAGCGCAAGGCTCACCTTGTCTTCCCACCTCAACTTCCACCACTTGTCCTCCTTCTCCTGACCCGGTTTCAACCCCCTCGTCCTCAACAAGTTCGTCTCCCACCTGAAACCGCCGCGGTACAGCGGGTCGGCGCTGAACCGGTACGAGACAAAGTTGATCAAAAAGTGGAACCACGTCTTTTTCCCGTGGTACTCGCTCAGTTCCTTGATCGGTCGCAGGTTCTCGATAAACGTTTCGATGATGGTTTTGAGGAGGTCGGAAGGGGGAGGGGATTCGTGTTCGAGTGGGAGAACGGGTGGGACGGGGTCGATGGTGGAGGACGAGGGGACCGAGGCGGTCTCGACGGCTTGGATCGCGGCGAGGTAGGCCGCCTCGTCTTGGGGAGTCGTGGTCGTGCCCGTGTTGTCGCCGCCGGATTCTGACGCCGTGAGCGAGCTGAGCGAAGACGCAGGAGAACCGCTCCTCCGCTGTTGTTGTGGCTTGTCGCCGTTTGTCGCCGTCGCCGCCGCCGCCGCCACCTCGGCACCGGCAGCTCCGTTTCCTCCGTTCGGACTCGCGTTCGCAGCGGCGGCATTCCTGATCGCGACAGCCGTCAAAGGCATGGTCCGCTGCTCCGTCGTCTCTTCCAACAAGCGCGCCGAAGTCCTCGTCGGCGGATTGCTACTAGCTCCAGCGGCGGCTTGGGCAAAAGCGGAAGCGGGCGGGGACGAATCGATCAAGGCTTGTTCGAAAGTCATGACGTTGGGGAGGACGGGGTGGATGGCGTCATAGTCGACGAGGTGGGTGAACCGTTCGACGAACGCAAAGACGTACTGCGGGTGGGTGGAAGTGATTCGGGGTCAGTTCTCGGACGTGCCTGGAAGAGTGATGCGATGGTGTTCCACCGAACGCGAGTAGAGAAAGAGCTTCCGTCCGCCCGCGCGAGAGCACGCCGGTGTAGACGAGCTCGTCGAGAGAGCGTGCGCCGCGCTCGTGTTTGGCCACGGGGCAGACCGTACACGCGCCCGGCGATAGATTGCGCCAATTGCTCGCGCGTGCGCGTTCCCAAAAGGAGTCAAGGACTCACTGCGACCTCCCAATTGGCAGCGGGTCCCGTCGTGATTTCGTCTTCGAGATCGGCGAGCGAAGCGTCGGCGAGCGGATCGACTGCTTGCTGCTCTTCCTCGGCAGCAGGAGCAGGAGGACCAGCCTGCTTGGTCTTTTTGCTAGAGGGAGCCATATCACCCTCTCTCCCTCGGGCTGCACTAGAGCTAGTTCGACGAGCAAGCGGGCGGATCGAGCAAGGCGACGACAACTTCAACTCTCGACTTTTTCGGACGCGACGAGATGGCAACTCCATCCTATCTCAGCTAGATCCACCCGACTGTCAGAGTCACTATACTGACAATGTGATATGGGAACGGCCAACCGACCCTCTCGACGAAACCACGAACAGAGTCTGGGACGCGGGCGGTCGCGCGCGCGCGAGGAGCATCCGAGAGGAGACTCAAAGGGCGTGGGTTCGACACAGATGAATACATAGATGATGGACTACGCTGCTGCTGCTTGAGGGACCGAAGGCTGGAACTGCGCCGCCGCCTCGTCAAACAGCGCCGATTTCGCATCAACGTCGCGCACGAGCGGGTGCGCGCTGTCGGCCGCGCGGAGTTGCCTGCCGTGGACGAACGGACGACGCGACATTGATTCCCCCGTGGAAGATGATTTGGGGCGCGAGGTAGTGTTTTAAAGTGACCGGAGGGGCGAGGCGAGAGTGGAAATTGAGGGGTTGATATGGCCGCAGGTTCCGGACGCGGGAGAGAAGATGGATCGAGTGAAGGGAGAGGCTCAAGATCAGCTGACTGCGCCCAACGAGAGCATGACCGAGAGGAAAAAAAAAATCCCCGTGGTGAAGACGCACGAGAGGAGTTGGTCAGCGTGGGCGGCTGTCTTGCCCGTGTGGAGCGCGAGCGCGACCGAGTTGGCGAGCAGAGTCGGGTGCGTCGGGTTCTGTTCGTCGTTTCGCGGAAGGAAAGGACCATTCCTCACGTGCGTCAGTGTAGGCACATACAGCGTGAGAGGAATGCCCAGAGCAAGACGAACCATCTCGAGCCCTTCGTTGATCGCGTCCCTCGCCTCTTCCCACCTGCCCAACAATCCCTGCGCGACCCCCACCCCACTCAAAACCCCTTCCCCTCGTCCTCCTTGCATATTCTTGATCTCTTCAAAGACATAGTACGCGTCTTGGTACTTTTGAGTCGGTCCGGTCGCGAGGTGGGACCGCGCGATCAAGAGTTGCGAGAGGAGAGAGTCGGACGTGATCGAGGTGGTCGAGGGGGAGGTGAGCAAGGCGGTCGAGAGCGGGGCGAGGTGCAGAGAGATGTAGAGATGGGACAAGAGCCCGAGGCTGTTTGCACGCGCTCGATCGCGGAGGTGAGCGGCCGATTTCAAAAATTGAAAACGGCGGGAGCCGGGAGAACTGACCACTCTTGATCGTGACCGAGTTCGACCGCTTCCCTGAGCACTTCGATCCCTTCCTCGCGTCGTTGTTCATCCCCCTCCAAGATCCAAACCGTCCCCACTACGCCCCGTACAAACCTGCCTTCCTCCTCCTCCCCCGCTCCCTCATGCGCAAGGCCTTGCTCTCCCAACTCGGCGAGCAGTTCCTCCAATTCACCCACAGCGGTCTCGGCATCTCCCGCGAGATAAGTCGCAAGGGCCTGGACTGCGCGCGAGTCGAGCGTGGGCGGCAGAGACGAGAGCAAAGTCTGCGCGGAGCGGATGTCGGGAGGCGAGAGGGCGAGGTAGGCCCGCGCGGCGTAGAGGGACAGGGTCGGAGAGGGCGTCGAGAGCTCCTTGTAGGCAGCCAAGGCGGCTCGGTAAGAGCCTACAGCGCGACCGTAGTGCGTGCAGGCGGACAACGTTCGAACGAGGTGGGGTGGACTCGAGGCGTGTCAGGAGGCGCTGCTTCAAAGCGAGGGGAACCGGAGACGGACCTTGCTGGAAGAGCGTCACGATATAGAACGCGTCCGAATCCATCGCTATGCTGTTCGAGTGAGTGTCAGCCGCCAAGTTCGTTTGTCTGTCGTGTCCAAGTCGAAAGGCGCCGGTCGCTCTCGCTGCCTCCCCTTAGCCAGTGACACGGCGAGGCTCGGTCGCCGAAACGCTCGGAGTCAAAATGCTTGCAGCTTATCATGCACAGAGACAGCTCTAGCGAACAAACCATCGAACATTTCGTCCGAAGTGAAGAAATCACGGCGATCGATTCGGAGAAATCACTTTTTTGACAGACAACTTGGGTATTCGCTACGGCCA
Source organism: Rhodotorula sp. JG-1b (assembly GCA_001541205.1). Lineage (NCBI taxonomy): Eukaryota > Fungi > Basidiomycota > Microbotryomycetes > Sporidiobolales > Sporidiobolaceae > Rhodotorula > Rhodotorula sp. JG-1b. The sequence goes on along the minus strand of KQ954492.1, from coordinate 129,605 downwards.
AACCGAGCACACCGAGAGCAGAAACAACACCTTAAAGACACTTTAGAAAACCCGAGAGAAGGAGAGGGAGGGGGATATGGTAAAGAGAAAAACGCGGCCGATCCCGCAAATTTGACGGACGGGAGAAACGAGCAAAGTGGCGGCGCGAGCGCGCGTCGACGGGGGGTATAAAAGAACGGAGCAGTAGCATTGCTCAATTCAAGATTAGTTCGGGGTGAGGTAGTAGTGCAGCTTGACCGATTCGTCTGCACAAATTTCCGAGGCAGAGCGCGCGAGGTCAGCAAGTCGCGCGAAACTTTTCCCCCGCCGTACTTGGAGGCACGCGGCGCGCATCCGGAACGAAGCGCCCCAGAGAGAAAGAGATTGTTTCCGAAGACGTACAGTTTCCTTGGTTGTCCTCGAACCAGGCCTTGCAGTAAGTGTTGGTGAGGCCAGAGTTGTGGGCCAGGTTCAAGCACTGCGCGGTCAGGTCATAGTCGTCGTCGTACGAGATCGACTGCGCCTGCGGTCCGACGCTGTCATAATCGGAGAAGCCCTGCAAATCAAAGACATCTCACGAGTTTTGAGTCAGTCGTTTGTGTGCTCAGGCTTGACTGAGCTCGGGCGCAAGAGGGAAAGAGACGCACGGCGTAGAACGTGTAACCCGGAGTCTTGCCGTTGCACGTCGAAGTCGTGCACTGGCCTGCGACAACCTTGACGACGGTCGTGTTGCTGAAGACGGCGCCCGAATCGCGAGCGAACAAGCCACGGCGACCGATTTTCTCGGTGGCGCTTCCCGACAAGAGATATTTGAATCCCCACCTGCCAAGACGGGAGGGAGCGTGTCGAAAAGAAGAGTCAGCGCGCCGCCCGTTCGTGTCGAAAATCCGGAGCAGTTTGCGCCGATTGCAATCGACAGTCTCACCAGGTCGCGGCGGCAAAGGCCAGGAGACTCCATCCGATGACGACTGTACCGAGTGTGATTGTAGCCCCGGCCAAAGAGGACCCGCCGGCGAGCTCGACCGCGCCGAACGAGATCAGGACGGGGTTCCAGCGCTTCTCGACGTGCGCGTCGCCATACTGGTCAGCGAGCGAACGCTTCGCGACGTCGACCGCGTCTTGGTACGTCGTCGTGTTGGTCAAGTACGAGGTAAGGCGACCTTCGCAGAGCAACTGGTTCGAACTCGCGACGGTCATCTGGTACAGCTCGCCGTGCGCCAACGTCCAAGCCATATTGGTTCCGACGGCACCGCCGCAGTCGGTGTCACCTTCGACGACGATGGAGGTCGCAGTGCGGCCACTTGGCAGGGTTACTTGCGAGCGGGCGACGAGGTCGATCGAGTTACGGACCGACGGAGCGGCCGAGACTGCAGTCACGTAGAAAAGGGCGCTGGCGGCCGCCTTCAGGAAGAACATGACTGTTTCCGGGGGAAGAGGAGAAGAGGTCAGCGGCGGTGGAGTCTGCGAGGGGGAATCGTCTGGCGGGCGTACCTTTGGCGGCGCGGGGTGGTGGAGAAGAGTGTGCTGAAGGAAGAGAAGGGGAGACGGCGCGGGCCGCTGCAAGTCGTCTATCTCGTCCAGTTACCCCGCGTGTGATACGGCGAGCACGACATGCAGCAGCCGCGCTGCCTCCGGAAGTGGGGATCCCCCTTCTGGCAGGAGGGATCGCATCGTACAGACGGAGCTGAGCCCGTGCAGGCGGGGACGGATGAACCTTCCTGTCCATCGATCCGCCGGTGGTGAGCTGGCGGAAGCCGGCGGACGTGGGCGGATCGAGCTGCCTTGCAACCTAGATAGGCGATAGTAGCTTATGCGGAAGGGATGGTCCGTGCAGGTCGACAGCAAACCCGTATCAGGCACCGGGGGGGCGAAGGTACGGCGATCTCATGTCTGTGTTGAAACGAGCGATCGAGCTTTCGCCAGCGACCCATACTGCACCTGTGTGTATACAGTACGCGGCTGCCTCTTGTCTCGCCAAACCTAGGTCTGCAGCGAGGCGCCAGTACCATGAAATCAGACGAGCGGTTTCAGCGCTCGCTTTTGTCAACGGGCACGGCCTGAAGCGCCTGCACGTCCGAGCTACCATGCAGCTGGGAGAAGATCAGGTACGTATGAATGCCGAAACCTTGGTGCTCGGAAGAGCAAGCGGCGGAGATTCATCGAAAGAGCTGCGTCGACGGACTGCTCGAGAATTGCCGCGTTCGAGAGTTTCCTCCCCGGGATTGATAGCCGCCTGTAGCTCTGCCTAGCGTATCGTGTAAGGTAGCAATCGGTGTGATCGGACAACCCAAACGCCCGTTTCGCTCTAATCCACCGCGAGCGCCAAGGAGAGCATTAAAGCTATCTTTGGCAGAGCGTCGATATCCGCGCGGTGTGAGGCGGGGCGGAGAGGTGACCGGTGGATCGGGGTCGAGCGGACCTGCACGGCCGCTTTGAGGCGCACAACAGCGGTACAGGGTCTCTGACAGCGTCTGTACAGGACACTCCGAGCGGTAGGTCTGGTCCCTTGTGCCGTGGCTGAACGAGCAAGATGTGGTCGGACGGCAAGCTGACTTTTGCTCGCGCGCGCTCGAAGTCGCAAACTTGCCCCGCTTACGAACTTTTCGATAAGCTATCGCCCTTCTCCCAGTCGTCCTTTCTTGCTATAACGGACCATCGAGCCGTCAAACAAGGTCAGTCCGAGCCTCGCAGCAGTCTTCCTCCAGCCCCGATCCGCACTTCTCGCTCTCGGGAAGGCGATGGACCGTCTTTCGGAGGTTGACCGGCCGAGCTCTTTCGCGCAGACATGGTCATCTTTTGCAACAGCTGGCTGATCAAAGGCTGGTTCACCCTTCTTCCGCGCCGGGCAGACAGGGAAAGGGTGGCCGCGTATGAAGCGACGCCGGAGGACAAGCGACCCTGGCTGCGCGCGTACCTATAGACATCAGCGTGCCAGTCTGAATTCCACACTTCAATTGACGAACACGCTTGCCGTTTGTTTGTATCTGCATGATCGCGGGGACGTCTCTCGTGCCGTCAGTCCTGCTGTCTAAAGAGAAGCGCGGGAAAAGTGAGACGTCGATTCAATGCAAGCTGGAGGAACGGGAAAAGCGAGTCTAGAGATATTTACATCTGCAAGGCGGTCAACCATGCTCAGTGAGCTGTCAGGCTTTGGGAACGGGCAAGGAGGTCCCGGGAACGCACCTCGACTGGGTTCAGGCTTCTTGCGCAATCCGCTCGAGCTCAACGCGCGTCAACGCCGAGGCCATGCGCAGCAGCGACGCCGTATCTCCCTGAGCCTCGGGCGCACCTCCCAGTCACGCAGGAAATCGAGAGTCTTGCGCAGGTCGCGCTCGAGAAACGGGATGTTGGCGGGGTGAGGTGCAGCGGCGTACGTGAGCAAGTTTGGATATAGAGGCGGAGTGGTGAGAAGTGCGTTTGTCGCCAAGGTGAGTGTTGGTTTGCCTTGCTGGAGAGGGCCGACCGAATTGTAGACCGAGACGCGATCGATCGTATACTCACGAGGGTGCGCCACGATGTTTTCCTCGTCCGGTCGTCGGGGGCGATAAGGTACGATCACGGACGGCAAGTGGCTCAGATGCCTCAATGCTGGGAAGAGGCCGTCCGAGCCGGACGCTTGCGCGCCGGGCAGCGCGTCGATGTCACCCGAGAGCGTCAGATTCGTCAGAACCGGAAACGACTCGGTGAAGACGACCGGTTCCTCCGGCCTCACAGGTTGGTACCCTTCGGCCTACGCTCTGAGATGAAGTTCGAGGTTCTTCAGGGTCGGGACGAAAAGCTCGGCCAGGCGGAGAATGCCACCGGAGACGTCTGGATAATCGAGCTTGAGCGAAACCAAACTGGGCAACACAATATCGATGTCCTGGCTCTCCTCGTAATACGCGGTGAGTAGATCGTTGAGGATCACCTCCGTCTCCTCTGCATCCCCGGACAGGCGAAGTTCCAGGGATTGGAGGTTGGGCGTCGAGATGAGGAAGGGAATTAACCCGCCGAAAGATTCGGTGGTGATTTCGACGGAGAGGCGCTCGAGCCGGCTCAAGGCAGCAGCTGATATTCGCTCCGAGACCTGATCCAGCTCGGCAACGACCATCGAAACGTCGAGTGCGGTGTTGAGTAGCTTGACATCGGCCGCCTTGGCAAGGTCGACCGCGTAGGTGCTGTTCGAGCGATGGTAGTGACCGCGATTCTGCGCGACTTCAAAGACCCCCTCATAGTTGGTTACTCTGATCCGAGTGAGATTGGGCAGGAGGGGAAGGGCGCCGGCGAGATGGATGTAACCGTCGATGTAATTCCCCGGCGTGAGATCTAGCGAAACGAAGAAGCGGCCGAGTCTGGCAGCATATTCGAACCGGAAGCGCTCGTCACAAAGCTGCGTCCAGCTCAGGTGCTGTCAGGCCGCATCGCCGTGTCAGCGTGCGTAGAATAGAGCGTGGTCACACGGATGAAGATGAGGCGTACTCGGAATCGATGCGGCGCCGCGATCGCCTGTCATTCCTTTGACGTCGCATACAGGACTCCAGCGCTACTCTTCCAAGTTGCCTGGAGCGTCCGGATCTCCCCACGCAGCCCGGGGTGACCTGAAGCTCGCTGCTCGGCGTCGACCAACGCTTCGCGGGCGGCGTCATCTTGCTCGGCGCACAGTCGAGCGATGTACGCCTTGAGCTCGTCCGGGAGCGTGCTGAGCTGAGCGCGAGGCCTTCTGCATGGCGGGCTGGTTCGTCCGTTTGCTGATGTTGAGCGACCGGACTCGAGGAAGAGGGAGAGCTGTATGCGGACGCGCGCGAGCCGGGGGCGAGCAAGGTAGCGCGTACAGCGTCTGAGCGGAAATTGATTGCCTTCAACAGCTCCCAGCAGCGGCAGCGAGGCGAGCAAGGCGTGTGGTCAAGGCAAATCCTCATCAGCGAATTTCTTCCTTCTCCGACCACATCGAGACGCTCAACAAAACGAATGCTTCGCTTGATACTCGCACGCAGGGATTCATCGAGTGGCACCGAGCTGCCCGGCAGCTGTCGGCGTTCTGGCGCGTGCCTCCAACAACCTCCCGGCTCTCAAGATTCTCTGCGTCGCGACATGTGCACGGAGCTGCTACAGCTCATACGGCTTCGGATGCGTCCGCCTCATGCTCTGGAGTTTGTACTCTCGACAATGAGAACGGTGCTGCCTGACCCGATGCAGGGGGAGCCGCGCGGGCTTGGGCTTTCCACGCGGCCGTGCTCTTTCCGCACGCTGTTCTCGCGTGCGCCTCGCTGATTGCTTTGAAGACGCCGGCGTGGCGTAATTCAGCGTATACTCCTCTGCCCACTACTCAAGGCCCAATTGCTGTTGTCTGATCGTCAAGCACTTTCCCTGCTGGGCGGCTTTTCTTCGGTCGCCATCTCAGCTTCGCAATGGACTTCCTCCTCCAACTCTCGCACTCTTCCTTCGAGCTTCACTTTGTCTTTGCGAAGATAACATCTTACATATGTGCCGGACGCAAAGTGGCGGACCCCGCCTCAAGATGTCAATGCCCGGTCAAGATTAATTCGTGTTGCGGGATCCTCTCGCTGGGACTCGTAGCTCTCCTCTTCTTCTTTAGCACCGCACCCGCTGCTAATATTTTCATTGGATTCTATACTTGAGTAACTGTTTATTGGCTCTAGCTTGTCCACCAACTCGCTACGACCCGAACTCCGCAGTAGGTCCTTGCCCATCGAGCTTGACCAAGCTTGACAGTGCATTTCCTGCGCCATCTGGCACCCGGAATGGTGGGATGGCGTAGGAATGCATCAAAAGACAAGGAATGCAAAGCCACGGACTTGTAGAAGAAAGGGCGAATTGCGAGGATGAAATAATGAGGTGACTCTCTCACAGAACAAATCTTTTCGGGGCCACAGATCAAACCGAGCTGAATGACAACAATGACAACAAAACACAGGAGGTGATGAGGAAGAGAGGCGAGAACAATGGAAGATCTTGGGACACCGCCTATGAGGGCGAGCACTGAGCAGTGAGAAGGCAACTGTCGTCCGTGTCATTTTGCGCCACCTACACTCAGCTGCCCTGTAATAGGTAGCGCGATTGTACATAGTAGCTGGGAGGAACACCGTAATACCTCTGCGCAATCCGCCCGGCAAACAGTGGTAGAACTCCAACTGACAGCTGCGGGTGCCGGTGATCAGGACTTCCAAGATGCTGAGTTTTGAGAATCTCATCAGTATATGCTCAGAGTCTAACACTGGTAGGTGCAACTCACACGGGAGCGGGGATGGAATACGCTGTTGTTGCGTTGCTGGCGCTTAGTTGGGCCGCTGTCCAGGGGTGATGCCTGCCTTTTTCTCCCTTCCTCTGTCGCCTTGTCTTCTGTGAAAAGTATCTGTGCAGTGACGATATGTCAGCTCACAGCCAATGAAAGAGAAAAATGAGTCTGCAGAAAAGGTTCCGGCACGGACATCAAAGTTGGCGTTCCAAGGATACTTCTCCTCATTTTGCTGTAGGGGCCAAGCAAATACAGGTCAGCTCTCAACATTGGAGCACGGATGCCAGGAAATGTCACCCACAATGAAGGTGCAGAAGTCCTTTAAGGTCATATTCTGCATGCATGCATTAGAGACATTGGCAAAAAAGGTATCAAGGCATGGCACTCACACAAAGTCTAGTTGCAGTATCTTTTTGGCCGCCTTCAAGAATGTGCTCCTGGACAGTGTTCAAGAGCAACACATCGAGGTAATAAACGAGTGCAAGCCTACCTGTTGAGGTTGCCGGAAGTTTCTTGTAAACTTCGAAGGATTTCAACTCGGCACAAAAGCTGACTTGCCAGCTTCTGAGTGAGTGTTGAAGCTCAGAGGGGCAATCATCACCAAAAATCCACAAAGTAATCTCCTCCGGGTTGAGGTACACGAGATTAACGGTCCCAATTGACAGAGGCACCCCTGTCTGCTTAGAATGCTTGGGGAAGGGAGAGGGCAGGGCAGGAGTATTTGTCTTTTGTGACAGAATTGAACTGTCATAAGGCAGGCGCTGGTAAAAGCTCATGGATGGCATCAGCTGGGCCAACCCAGGACAATCACGAATTTAAAAACGCCAGTGCAGGGTTGACTCCGTGGTCTTACCAAGGTATCCCAGAGGTACTTTGGGGTAATGGAAAGCTGTGTACAGAGTAGGATTTTCCCTTGTTCAGCCTGCTGCACAAACCCGAGCACAGTTGAAACTCACGCACTACGGATTTGACGAGTTGTTCCCGGCTTTCTGGGTGACTTCCCAGGTCGCTGCTGTTCCTCCCCAGCCAAGTCTCTTTGACAAGTACCCACAGCTTCACATATACAGCTTCATACTGAGCCGCACTCCACTGGACTTCCTCTGGAAGTGGTGCAGACAATGCCTTGGTCAGATTGTTCGCCCATGCGTCCAAACATTTGTCCATGAGGCCGAGTCGAGATGGATTCCCATGCTTTGTCTTCTCCCGTAGACTGCTTCGACTTGTTGTGCCTTTGGCAATGCGGCACGCTTTTTTGATCCGGATTTTGTACCAGACTCGGTACATATCCGGCTGCTTGGCTGCGGGAAGCGGGCACGGCTCGTTTTCTTCACCGGTGGCGGGTCGCATCCCTTGAGCAGCGGAGTGGCACTCCAGCGGATGGGAGATCAAAGCAGAAGCAGAGGGTAGGTAGATGAGTCGGCACAGACGTCTCGAACTTGTCAAGCGAGATCCGCGGACAAGCCGGGAGTCGGGACCCCGTCGCGCCCTCGAAAGGAGCTTTGAAGCACAGCCACCGGACGTGCATAGCCTTGGCAAGGTCGGGATACCGTGTACGCGCCGTTTCTATGACCGACTTGGTCATCTCTAGGCCAAGACCGCAAGCCGTCGGACGGGGGTTGACCGAGCTGAGAAGCACCTGCGGACAGCCCGCTCGAGCTCGAGCCGGCGCAGGCTACGTTGACATCCACGTCGCAGCCCAGAGCCAGTCGGTAGGCTTGAAGAGTGGGCCAATGAAGCTCTTTGCTTGCGCTATGTCCCTGGTAAACTTTGATGCTGAGCGAACAGCGGCTGTTTCTTAGTCGAGTCTTGCGATTCAAAAGAAAAACGCCAACGGAGAATTGAATCCACAGCCTGTTGATAATCCCGAGTCTGTCTTGGCCCCCGGCGAGTCAAAGCACTCGCAAAGGCGCGTACAATTCGTGTCTGGGCAAGCGAGATCCTCTCCGAAATCCTCATTTTTGCACACGTGGTCCTCACCCGCCGACTACGCGTTCCTCTTGATCCGGAGCAGCTCACACGGCTGTAGGGCGTGCGCGACCCGCCTCAGCTGCGCATGGTCGTTCGCCTGGAGTGCCTCTTGTATCATCTCGCGCGTGCGGTCGAGGAGCGGCTCGAGCGCTCGACGTCTGTACATGGCCACGTCTTCATCTCGCGCAGGGAACCCCGCGTAACTGCGCGAGAACGGGTCGCGCAAGATGCACCAGGATTCTTGCGAATCAGCCAATGCATTCAATCCGGTTTTTGCTGCAAGAATTGACTCGCCGAGAACCGGTACGGCTCTGTCACTTTGCTCCAATGCTTCGAGACGACCGAGAGCGCGCCGACCGTGGTCCAGCTTTCCTTTGCACACAAGTTTGGATCCGTGAGAGGAGCGAACGTCGCGGTGTGGAGGGCGTATTTTGCGTGCCTGAGGCGCTCGTCTTGGAGAGCGCACATGCTGGCGATTCCGGCGTGGAGTTCGGCCGGCAGCGAGGCGAGGGTGACGGGCATCTCGGAACCGAAATCGAGCGACGTGCGACGAGGGACGGGATCTGCGCGCTCGGAATGATCAGGACCACGTTTAAGCGTGATTCGGAAGAGAGCAGCTATGTACTGCATGCACCAGCTCACGGGGAAACCGTTCTTTTCACACTCAAAAATTCGATCGAGACTGCTTGAGGGAGCCTCCTTGACTTGACGAGGTATGGAACACGGAAGCTGGCTGCGCGATTGACGGCCGGTTCCGGATCGAAATGTAGCAAGCCCGATGCGAGCTTTCTCTCCGGGCAAGTCTATGCAGCGGTGCGAGGAGGCGAGTCGAAAATGCCGAATGTTCGGGTTACGAGGAGAGAGGAGCAAGAGCGAGACCGGTTCGGTTCTTCCGGGTCGCTCCGCAGCCGTCGTTAGGCGTGAGGATCTAACTTGGCCAGTTGGCAGGACTCCAACGTCGGTCTAGAGGCTGCGGTCGAGCCAGCGAGCTGACGGAAGCCAAGGTTGGATTCTCCACTTTTGGCGATCAACGATACCGGGCTTCGGACGCAGAGCTGTCCAGACGACGAGAGCTCGAACCAGACTGATCCCAGTGATACAGCCACCCGCCCATGTCGGCCTCGCAACCGCCGTCGGCCGCCTCCACCTCGACCTCGTCGGCTCTCGCGTCCGGCGTCGCGTCCCGGTTCGTCAGCGCCGACGCCCTCGAGCAAGCCAAGCAGAAGCGCGCAGAGGAATGGAAAGAGGCGTACAAACGATTGGGGCAGGAACCACCGCCCGAATTGACGGCGGGAGAGGACGAGGCGTACGACCCGAGGAGTCTCTACGAGCGATTGCAGGAGAACAAGGTCCGTAGTCTCGCTCGGTTCGCTGTTACGAGCCGGGCTAAAAGACTGAGTGGGGGACCATCCGAATAGAGCAAGAAGCAGGAAGCGTTCGAGGAGCAACTCAAGTTTAGTGAGTCGCCCTCTTTCCAGACTCTTCACACGCGAGCGAGCGAATGGCTGACTCGTCAACACGGCGCGGCCCGCGCGCAGAGAACCAATTCCGAGCTCTCGACGAAGAAGAGATCTCGTTCCTCGACTCGATCGTCGACGACAACAACGACGAGGAACGCGAGCGGAAAAAGGCCATCCAGGACGAGTTGCGCGCGTTCAAAGAGTGCGATCTCTTGACCCGTCCTGTCTGCTTCATCGAGACCGGAACTGATCCAACGCGTCGTGCAGAGCCGTGACCAAACGATCCGCAGCGCCTCCGCCTCCGATCCTCGCAGCTTCCTCTTCGTCGTCCCTTCTTCCCACAGTAGCAGCAATATCTCCTCCCCTCGCCTCTTCCTCCGGATCTCCTCCAATCGCTTCCACCGCAAAACCTCCAACAACAAAACCAGCGGGCGCAGCCAAGGGAGGCAAGAAGCGCAAACTGTTGCCCGGCGTGGTTGTGCCTCCCAAGAAATCGAAAACGGCCCCGAATCCGAATCCGGCGGCGTCGACCTCCTCATCCTCTGCTGCTGCTGCTGTCGGATCTGTTACTGGTGCATCCAGCATGGGCGCAGGAGGAAAGGAGGCGGAGAAAACGGAGGAAGCCAATCGTGGGGAGGAAAAGAAGCCAACGAAGGTGACGGAAACAGCAGCAACGCCCGGGGAGGATAAAGAGCCGTAGTTCGTTATAAACACCCGCTTCTCGCCTCCTCATCCCTTTTTGTCGAGCCGACGAGCCCTACCTCGCCTTGCCTTGCCTCCCTCGCGCTCTCCTCACGTTCGCGAGACTGCTCATTTCTCTGCTCGATGCGAGGTTGCGTGGGTGCGAAATTGCAGAGAGACGGTCTCGTCTCAGAAGAAAACAGAGCGGGAGCAGATACTGGATACAACACGCGCGACATGCGAGAGAGAGGAGGGCCTGTATGCGAGAGAGAGAGAGAGGAAAAGAACAACAAAGGAAATGGAGGGGAAGATGACCGGACAGAAGAAAGGCGAGGTTGGGGTCCCGTCTCGGCTCGACTCGACTCTCAGACTCAGAGCTGGTTGCGCTTGCGCCCTGTGCGCATGTACGGCCGGAGGACCCATTCGACGTCGGCTTCTTGTTGCTCGATCGTGCCGTTCCGGATCTCGTACGCTGTGAGTGGTTCATACGCGCCCCTGCACATCAGTTTCTCTGCACTCAATTGCGCGCGCGGGAGAGTATCAGAGTGCGAGACGAGGAAAACTCACGTCGCATTTCGAAACGCGGTCCGACTTCGGCGAGTTGGACTTCCTTGTGCGACGTCTTGACAAAGACGTGATGCCGGAACGAGATAAAGTCGCCGTCGTTGACAAAGGTCAACGTTCGTTTCGTGTCGTCTCTGAGCGGGGGGAATCGAGGCGTCAGTTCGAGAACTCTGCGAGAGATATAGAGGGCAAGGGGACGGACTTTGGGACGGGGAAGATGAACTTGAGGACGTCGCGGACTCGGTTCCCGAGTTTGGAGCCAAAGCCTTCAAAGATGAGACTATGGGCGTGGATCGGTCAGCCTTCACGGCGATAACAGTTCCAAGACGGGAGAGAGGAAACGCACTGAGGATACGCCTCCGAGATCGTGGTCCCTTCCAACCCTCCCAAACTATGCCTCAACACGACCCCCGTCAACGTGAACAAGACGGTCGGCCCGTGGGGGAAATGACTGAGCATGAGGGCGTCCGGGACGCCGCGGTGCTCGTGCACGACGATGAGGTCCGTCATTTGGTTCGCGCGGCACGCGTCGGCCAGTTCGGTCATGACGTAGTTACCGCGGTTGATCCGGGTCGAGTTGGGAATGCAGAGGCGCAGTTCCTGTGGCGGGGACGGCGGGAGTTGTTGTTTTTTTCCGGCGTCGAGTGGTGGCGGAGGGGGTGAAAGGAAGAGACGTCAGCGTTGCTGTCTCACCCAACTTGCCCATGCACGCTGGAGATGAGTATCTCTCAGGACGGGCGTGCGCACCTTTGCAAACTGTTGCAGTTTCGACGACGGGTCCCGCGAGGTGGTGATCAACACTCGCGGGTCCTCGATCCCGGCTTGAGCATACTCGTCATCAATATGAGTCATCGGAGCTGCAGCGCACGCTGGTCAGCTCGCCCCTCTCCCATAGCCCGCTGTGGAATCCTGACCCGGCTCGCTCACCATCTTGGGCCGCATCCATCTTGAGTTCGCGCTCGCCGGCGCCGTGGCCCCTCGGTGCCTGCTTGCCCTTGGCGAGCAAGTCGCGGACTGCCTGCTTCCGCTGCCATATCTGTTGCTCCTTCTGCTCGAGCGATTTCGTGTACAGGAACTCGCGGCGCTTGCGGGCTTCGCGGCGGAGCTGAGTTGGGGGGCGACGGGGCAGGTAGCGGGTGTCAGTGACTGGGCAGGTAGAGGGTGAAGGTTGCTGTGAGCTCACCATGGTGTATGCGGTGCTTGGGCGAGTGTAGGCGGCGGATCGAGAAAAGTTGGCGCGTTCAGCTCGAACTGCAAAGTGGAGGCACAACTCTATCCCTTCTTCACGCTCATGCTGCTGAGACTGTTGCGGACGTCGAGGGTTCTAGATGCCTATTCCAATGCGCCACTGGCCGCCGCCGCCGCCGCCGCCGCTTCGCCTCCGCGTCGCCGCCACCAGCTCGATTGTGCTCTTCATCAGCTCTCTCGATCTCTCGTCTGCTCTATCCCGCGCTCGACCCTCCATAGCGATCGCCACCAAGCTACTCGGGCTACTCGCACATCGATGCTATGGCTCGAGGGATACAGAGACGCTATCGAATAAGGGCGCAGGATATGCTTGCCGGCGGAAACCGTGCCTTCGCTCGCAAGGGGAACGTGCACCTGAACACCTGACAGGCTATAAGCCCTCGAGCACAGCCCCGGTGCCTCTCCGCGGACATGCCGGACGCTCGCACCCTTTGTCGCTCGGAAGTGTGCAATCAAGAGCTCCTCGCGAGCGGCCCTGTCGTTCTCCTGTCTCCCGTCCTCTTGGCGTTGTACCCCCTCAGCCTTCAGGCGCTCTTGTACTGACCACGCTACTTGGTTCAAAGTGACCATATACCCACACTCTCGGTAGCAAGGCCACAGGGTAGCCATGTCTCAGGACGAACACCCGCAGGACGGACACCGCTGCTGGGACGAAGAACAGGACAAACTCATGCTCGCAGCGACGCAGGCAGGATTCACACCCGCCTATATCGGCGAACGAACGGAATCTCGAATGCGCACCTTGGTCAGTTTGTCCTGTATTCACGCATCTGCAGGGCTTGCTGGGCACGAAAGTCGATGCTGACATTTTTCTGTACGACCCGACACGTCCCTGCCCAGGTGGAAAGATGGCGTCTCCCACAAGTGATCCAGCGCTTCCTTGAGGTCTGGCACTCGCTTTCCCACGAATCAACTGTACTGCATCCGAGTATGAGGGAGATTCCCTTCATCCTCGTTGGCCCGTCGAATCACGGTACGTGAACGCTGAATTCTCACAGGCCGCCTCTGTTCAAGCACCAATGCCGCCCAACGAGAAATTTCTGACTAGCGATTTGCTCCAGGTCATACGCCAAGGCCGCATCTAGTTGTGGCGGCATACCAACTCCCGTCTTGCCTCGATATCGCGCGCTCTCAGTCACTCGCATCGACACAGCCAGAGTCAGCACTTCAGGCGATCCGTCGTACGCACCACGGTCGGCCGCACGAAACGGGAGCGCTGTGCTGCAGCGGTCATTGTTGCTCCATCGACTCGAACGAATGTGCGTAATGGGGGTTAGGACTCGCGTCCTGAACTTGTCTTTCAGGGAGGGGCATGCCACTGACTGCACACACACCTGACTACTGCATCCGCAGTCCCGCAGTTGAGGCCCGAGCTATTCGAACTCGGCTTCATCAGCGTCAAGTACACTGGCGAGACCGTCAATCGAAGGGGACATTGTGTGGCTACAAGCTATGTACTGACGCTACATGGCAAAGAGGGTGACAACACGCTGGTGGCAGACGTCAGCTTTGTTTTGATACCTCCCGCTCCCGGCACAGCGTACTCCCTAAGCAAGAGACGCGGCTGGTCGCCCTTCGAGCCCGCAAGTCGAAGCGCAACAAATCTGTGATGCGATTTTCTCCGTCTTCGCAGTTCCACTGTTCATCCCCTCCCGTCCTTCCGCCCTTGGATATAATACAAGCCCTTTACCTAAGTGGTAGATACACTCTCGATAATAGCTGATCAGTGTTGAGCGTGAGCGACGGAATGCGTGGCTTTTTTCTCGCGGGCGCATTACTCAATCTGCGCAAGTCCGTCCCCACATGGACCAGGGGTAGTCTCAAAAGCATTTCCAGACTTTGCTGGACTGCTTGAAAAGGGGAAGTCCGGACAGCAGCTATGCAGACATCAAGACTTGTTGAGAAGGTCAGTAGTCACGCCGCATCACACTTTGCACCGCGCTATGTACGGCCTGTACGCTTACCGGAAAAGTTTGGTAATGACTAGGCCCTCCTGTGAAATGTATTCTGCAACTGGCTTGAGGCGAGCAGGCGAGAGCTGCCGCTAAGCAGCACCGCACCCGTTCGGGTTTCCTCGCTCCTTGTGGTTTTTTTTCGCCGACTTCACATCTGGCTCGGAGTACGCTGTTGAGCGACTTCGGCTTGTCTCTATGGCGATTTCGCGCTTGCAGTTGAAGGTAGCCAAGACCTTGAATGAAAGCTTGAGCTTGGAGCTTGAAGCACCGCCCCGTCTCGCTCCGCGGACATGCCGGTCGTTCTGACCCTCGACTTAAGCTCACCTACCCCAGCCCTGGTCTCCTCCTTCCTCTTCACTGCTGGCTCTCTCAGACCTCTCCCTGTACCTTCACGGTGAGTTGGGCCTCCCTGGAATGTATACCTTGGTGTGCGTCGAAGCTCACGCCCCGTCTTCTCAGTTTCGCGATGTCACAGGAAATCCTTGAGCTTCAAAGGGCGGCCATACCTCACGGCTTCACACCACTTGCCCCGCAGGACGAACCTGAACTGCGCAGCTGGGTCAGATCATCTTGTTCTTCATCTTCATGGGAGGCGCAGGCCTGTACAAGCACCTGCTGATTTGTGTCTCTGTTTACATTGAACAGCTCGATAGGAAATGGCACCTTCCGGAGGTGATTCACCACTTTTTTCGACTTTGGCATTGGTTCTTGTACTTGGGACACGGGGGGCCGATGCCACACCGCGGCCGAGAAGACTTCACACCCTGGCCAAGGCCGGAGCCGAACCGCGTAGCATCGACCTACATCCTCCTGGATAACTCGACGCACACAAGTCGCTCAAGTGCGTGCAGCTTGCCAGTTTGAATTTTTAGGCAAGCTTGCTGATGTCCTCTCGCACGCAACTGCAGGAGATCACAAGCCGTGTTTACTTGTGGAGGCATACGCCATCCGGCGTGGTGACTTTTTGCCCGACCCGGAGCGTGCAGCAGGGTCTGACTTGGCCTTCCTGCCTGGGCCTTGCGCACTTAATGGCAATCCAGAGGGGAGGCAGGTCACCTTGTCCGATTTCCCAATCCTGCCGCAGGATTTCATACAGTGGCAAAGGGGAGAGTTTTCCAGCAGCGGCAAGGTCTGCTCTATGGATTCAGACAAATGTGCGTGCTCACCTTGCCACAAAACATCCTCAGCTTCCTCACTTGCCGCAGTGGAACCTGACCTCAGCGCGAACAGATCCAGGGTTGATGCCTCGAAGCTTTGGTCTTGAGACCATCCGGATCACACGCGGCGACAGACCTATTGCTAACAGTCAGATGACGCACATGTATACAGAATATACAGTGGAGCTCTCAAGGAAAAGTGGTGGCGAGCTGAAGACACTCAAGGCAAAGGTTATCTTCGTCCTGATGGATCCGCATCGCCAAAGCCCTCACCCTCCGGAAAGACAGGCCTCGCCTCCACGTCGGAGAATTCCTCCACCTTCGGAAAGACCTCCGCCCGGGTCAACCGCTCCACCTGCCTACACTACACATGACCTTCCGCCTGACTACACAGAACACTCTCTAAGCAAGAGACTGGGCTGGTTACCTTTTGTGCCCATGGGTCGGCGTGAAACAAACTGGTGACCGAGCATCCCTTTCTCTTTGGACTTTGTTTTTGTCCCCCCTTGTCCTTTCCGTTGTTATCCTCTGGCAATGATATCAGTTCTCAAAGATAGACAAGCTTTTCCCCCCTGCAATACACGCTCTTTGATCAATTTTCAAAGCAAGAGATGAAAATGGAATGCCTTCTCCTTCCCGAGGCCGCAGAGCTCGAGAGGTAATCATGCAAGTCTGTTCCGGCTGGAATCAGGTATAGTCTTGAAGCACTGCCTTGAAGTGGGTATGTCACTGATAGAGGAGCGTGAATCATCGATCCTCGTCGAGAAGTTCGAGGTTACGCTGCTCTGCCTTGGCAAAGCCCTATGGCTGACATACAGTCTACCTGGCAGAACTGGGCCTCTGAGCATGCCTAGAAATTTTCGAAGCTTGTATAGCCTGAGGGAAGACCTTCAAATTCGATATGCTCAACTCGATCTCTTCGCTTCTGCCGCTACCTTCCCTTCACCGCTCCCTCCGCCGTTTGTACTCTACACCATATATGCTGCAAGCAAAGGACACCCGCTTCAGTAATAGCCGGGGACCGCTTTCCGGGAACATACACTTTGAGGTCTCGTGACGTGCGTGACGGCGCGAGCGCGGCAAGTCCGCGGACACCCCGAGACTGGTTCCCATGTCCTGTCCTCATTCGCTATCCTCCGCTCCTTTTAGTCACGCCATCTGCTGCCACTCGCAGGCACAACCGAAGAATCTGCCACTTCATTGACATGGGAACAATGACCAACCTGGAAACTATGGACCGGCTGACGGCGGCAGCCGAATTGGCCGGTTTGACGTCACTGGGTCTGAGCGCCAGCGTGTACTCACTATACCAGCAGGTGCACTCTTTCCGTATTTTCATCCATTTCCGCATTGTGTGACACTCACTGATCGTCCTGATGAGCTGCGATCTAGAAATGGCATTTCCCGCAGCTGATCCAGCGCTTCCTGGATGTCGGGAAGTGTCTTCACGCGGGCTTCGACGCGGATCAGATCCCACATCTGAACAGGAGAACCCTCACCACCCTCAAGACCCCATTCATCCTATGCAGGACTTCTGGTGCGTTCTCCGGAGATTTACAATCACGGCCGGTCATGAGTTCCTGAACAATGGCGCACTCCCCACTGTCCATTGTAGAGGAATTTCCCCATATGGTCGTCAACGCATATGAAGTGTCAGCGCCGCCATCCTTACATCCTGAATTGCCCGCGTTGCGCTGGTGGCCCGGGCCCTGCACCTTCGCTGAGGCAGAAAGGGACACCTTTGCCCTTCTCGCCAAGTGGAATGCAGGCACGCTCATTCAGAGGAACAAGCCGTATTCGCTTGACTTGCATGGATGTGGGTTTGCTTCCGTCCTGCCACCCGATCATCCTCCTCTGTTTTCCCACGGCGAAATGTCTCGCTGACTGTGGCGGGTGCCCATGAGGCCGCTTCCTGCCTACTCTCAACAGTCCCACAGATTGGTATCAAGCCATTTGGTTATGACAGGGTTAGCTTCAAATATCTCCGCCAGACGAATGATGCTCACGGGCAACCGGTGGCAACACACTACACCTTGCACGCGTGGTGGAACAATGGGAACGTGTCGCACACGGCCCATGTCACCTTTGTCCTACCTTCTCCACCTTCTGTAACATCGTGCGCGAAAGGCGGCTCACCTTTTGTGCCCAGTCCGCGACGTCGAGACCCTCGATGACGGCACACCTTGTCATTTTCCCTTGGCTGTGATCCCTTGTTGATCTGCCATGTACATGCAACTTAGTACCACAGACAGTAGATAAGCTCCTCCTCTTACAGACACTATATAGACACTTCCTGGCCATATCATTATTTGACCGCGCTCAACGCTGAATGGAAAGACGACCTAGTTTCGGTGCCTGACTACAAAAGGGATTCCAGTCACGCATGCACATCGGCGTCACGTTCAGATGATATAAGCACCAAGTAGCTTGCCTGCTTTCGGTTCAATCCTGCCTCTCGAGGACCTACATGCAGTACGCACTTGGAACCGAACTTGAGAAGGTCTTTGGGGTGTTTTTGTTTGACCATACACTCGACCAGCTCAGCCTTGCAGAATAACGTAGGAAGTGTACAGGCTTTCTCTCTTCCCGTGCAGCTTTGGGTAAGACTGCGGCCAAGTTGCTCACCAAGCACTCCCCTCTCTTTCTCCCTTAACGGCCAACCTGAAGAGAGAGGGAGAACAAAAAAGCGTCGCAGTGTGCCATTCGACGCTGCTCCAGCTGGGCGACACCTGGTGGCGAATAAAGAGGATTTTCTCGCAATGAGATGACCGGAGGAGCGCAGGTCCGGTGGAGGTGCGAGCGCGGCAAGTCCACGGACGTCCCGAAGCTCGTTTCAGACGAGCACGAGTCTTCTGACAACTCTTTCTCCTTCCTTCTGAATCCACCGGCTGTGACACTACAAACAGAGCTAAAGGTGACATGCCAAAGCGGAAGACCCCAACCGAGGCTGAGCTAGAGCTCATCGACGCGGCTGTGTCGGCAGGCTTTGAGCCGCTGAGTTTGAACAACTCGACACAGCGATTCAAGCGTGATCTGGTGATGCCCGAATTTATTCGCTATACTATGCGAGCTTAACTGACAGTCATGGCGTGCTGTCGTCTTGAACCAGGTCGAAATGTGGAAGTTCCCGCAGCTGATCCGCCGATATGTTGATGTCTGGAAGTGCTTTTACGCTCAGTTAGAGCTCAAGGACATCCCTGATCTGAACGAGGAGACACTTAACATTTCCAAACCCACATTCATTCTCTGCGAATATCTCAGTGCGTTTTCCGGCCAGGTCACGATCTCCGTTGAGTATGGACTGAGCGTTTTGATCTGCCCCTTGCGATCGCAGAAAGATCCCGGCGCGGTGTGGAGATACTCCACATTGTTTTCGATGGGTACGAGGTTGCAGTCTCGACGCGAGCATCACAACAAGAGCACCAGACAGCGTTGCGCTGGTTGCCCGGGCCCTGCCCTCCGGCCGAGGGCGAATCGAAAAGCGGCGACGCATCTACGCTACTCAGACAATGGGGTACAGGCGTGTTCTGCAGCAGCAAGAAGCGGTTCTCACTCGACTCGCTCAGCTGTGAGTCTGGATCCACTGCGCCAATTCTTCCGCACTTTTTTTCTTTCCCGCCGAAAGAATTTTGCTGACCGGTGCACGTCGCTGCGGCACGTGCTTGCTGGCAACAGTCCCAAAGTTTGGGGCCAAGCCGTATTACTATAGATCCGTCGACTTTACATACATCGGTCAAAAGTATGATTGTGATGGGTGGCCAGTGGCAACACGGTACCTCTTGCACGCGCATAGCGACGAGCACCATGTGTCCAACATGGCGTGTGTCAGCTTTGTCCTACCCGCACCTTCAGCCACATGGCGGAGCCAGGATGCAGGCTCGTCACCATTCAACCCCTGCCCGCGGCGTCAAATCGTAAACGCAAAACGATCGAATGTTTCCTCCTCGCTGCCTGAGCGTACTTCTTTCCCTATTCTGTAAAGACAGCCGTTCCAAGAACCCAAATAGCATCGTAACATAGCCCCTCACAGACTAGTGATAATGATCCTTCGCAGACCCTTGACCTCGCCAATATCGCTGTAATTTTTGAGCCAGCTCGAGCAAGGATGGCACTTCGCTTCTTCTGCCTGGGCGAGCGTTCTGACTAGAGGTACTTCCGGCAGGGCACATGACGTCAGGATAGCAGCTTGAGAAGTCACCAGACTGGAGGCCCACGCAAGAAGAGGTGTCCGCGGAGGTCCGAAGACGAGAATGCCCACGTCCGGTCCACTGCTCGCCGTCTGTAGTCGCCCGACAAGCTCTTCAGACCTCACCCCGGCCACTCAAGGCATGCCCATCGCACTCGCCCGGTACCTGGAGCCGTACGGTGCTTACCTCCGCCCGCTCGGCTATTACGCCACCTGGACCATCTACTTCCTCTCGTTCGCCGTCTCACCCGGGCTGGTCACGGTCCTTCAAGCGCTGTGTCTTGTACTGAGTTGGATCCTCCCGAGCGTTGAACTGAACGTGGAGCGAGGCCGCAGGCAAATCCTCGCCAGCCGCTGGATCCGACCAGAATGGGCTTGGTCGGATGGGGTCCCTGCACATCAGAGGGAGTGGCCGCTGTGGGCACAGAACGCGGCCAGCCACGTCGACGTGCGCCCGACGCTCGCAGTCGGCTGGAACGCGTGCGCAGCGAAACTGCGTGCGCTCGGTCGCAGGATGGGGTGGGACGCAAAAAGGCCGCAGCCTACGGGCGCAAGGCGAGGTGAGCCATTCCAGTTGCATTTACCAACCGCACGCACTTATCTCATTCAAGGCCGCAATAGCGACCAATTTCGCACTCCACCCGCCCACGCACGCCTCCGCCGTCCGACCTGCTTCGCTTGCACCTTCGGCTCGTTCCAACCCGTTCGCGTCTCCGATGCCGCCACGCTCCGCCTCGCTCGGTGCGATTCCGTCACGAGACGCACTGAGCGCGCATGCAGCGGCAGTGCAGGTGGAACACGGCAGTATAGCCGGATCGCTGCGTTCTCGAGGTCAGCGTTTCGTCAGTCGAACAGAGAGCCAACGGAGGCTGATGCGATCGGGGGCAAACAGCTTCAAACCCGTTCTCCGTGGCCGGACACTCGGCACGGTCAATCTCGACTCGGGCGCCGCAAGTTCCTCTGCGAGAGGGAGTGGCTGGACGCGGCGCTCCGGCTTGGTCGGTCGCGAGCGCTCAGGAGGCGGCAGCAATGCAAGAGAATGACGGCAGTTTCTGGAGCGACGGAGGTAGCTGGAACGGGACGTAGGACCAGCTCAAAGAGCTGTAGGTTGGAAATGCACGACAAGATACGGGTTACAGATCATAAGGAAAGAAGGCACTGGCGGACGAGAAGGAACGAGTCAGATCAAGCATCGCCCGGAGAAGCAATCGCCAGAGCACTCACAGTTGTCAAAAGAAAAGAGAAGCGCCAAAGAATACCAAAAGAGGCGCGGCTCAGGCTTCCGAGTAGCCGTCGTCGTCCTCGTAGTCGTCGTCGACGGTCGCCTTGCCGGGACTCTGACTCTCGCGACCGGTTCCAGCCGTGCCCGTCGTCTCACTCTCGTCCTCCCCGCCCATCGAGTCGATATCGCTCGCGGGCATCCCGACGCTCGACGTCGGAGGAGCCGGCGGCCCGCCACCACGACGACCGTCGCCGCCCTGCAACGAAGTCGCAAAGAGTCGACCCATAACGGGCGTCTTGAGCGCTTTCGCGTCGTCGTCGCCGGACGTGTTGGAGCCAGACAGTTCGCGGATGCGCCCGCCGGCGGAAGAGGCATCGTCGGCGCCGTTCGCGGCATGACTTCCACGAGCGGGAGTTTCGCCGCCCGCGCGCGTGTAGAGAACCCCCGGTCCGGGCGTGGCGGTGAGACCGAGCTTCTCCGAAAAGACTGGGTGGCGCGGCGACGAAAAGACAAAGCTCTGTGGCTCGGTCTGCCGCGCGAGACTGCTCAGCGCCGCGCCCGACAGCGGCAAGATGCTTTCCGTCATGACGCCGGCGGCGATGAACGGATCGTGAGGATGCGTGGCGACCTGCCGAGGCGGCGGGGGCGGACCGTTGTCCGAAACGGTGCGGCGCAAGGCTGCGGAACCGGCCGGAGCGGGCGTAACGAGGTGAGCCTGCGAGGTTCCGCCCCCCGAGGACGACGAACCGGGCAACATGGCGTCGAGTTCGCGAAGCGGGTCGTGGTGATGGTGCTGCGTGCGACCTCCCGAGGACGACGAAGAAGGCTGGATGTCGAACTCGCCGAGTTCGGAAGTGAGACCGGCTGGGTGGTGATGATGCAGCGGTCGAGCGGCGGACGAGCTGCCTGCTCCCGTACCGCTGCTGCTCGAGCCGCCTCCCGCTCCTGCTGCGCCACCCCGGCGACGCCGTTCGTTCTCGAGACTGGCCCGACTGCGAGATCGGCGCCCGCCACCACTGCTAGACGAGAACGACTCGTGCCCTCCTCGCTGACGGTCGCCGCCACCGTTGTTGTCGTCGTCATCCGCCTCTGTCGGAGGTCGCATCATGTCGCCTTCACTCGTCAACTCGCCAACCGCCGCATCATCGTCGTCGTCGTCCTCGTCCTCGTCACGGTGTCGACCGCGACCCCCGCCCAAGTGCGCCGAACCGCCTGCACCGGCTCCGTGCCCAAAGCGAACGACCGGCGAACTGTCCACCATCCGCATCATGATGCCCGGCGTCGGCGTCGCGACGAGGCTCGCCTCGGTCCGCCAAGAAGGTCCCGTCTCGGATTCTCCCCCTCCTGCGCCGCCCGCCGCCGCGTATTGGTGATGAGCCTTCTTGGCCGTCGCGAGCAACGCATGCGCCGCCGCCGTCGAACCGCCTTCCCCGCTGCTCGAAGTGCTCGCGAGCATCGGGACCGGCGAGCTGCTCCGACCGCGTTTTCGGGGCGAGACCGCTTCTGCCGCCGTCGGGGTCATATTTGGCGGAAGGTGCGACGCCGACGAAGAAGCGGCGGATCCCGCTCGCCAAGGCGAGAGAGGTCCGTTCAAAGTCGACGCCGGTTGACCTCCTGCTCGCGAGCGGAGCATCAAGCTCGGCACCGCGCGACCGTCTTCCTCGTCGTCTTCCTCGGCCTCCTCCTCGTCGTGGTCGTCCTCCACGCCGTCGCCACCTTCGTTGACGCCCTTGCCCTTCCTCCTCCGCGAGGGCGTCCGTCGTCCTCGACCAATTGGAGCACCCATCATCGACATCGAAGGCGGTCCCGATCCCCGAATGCTCGAAACGGGACTCTGGACATGCGGCGCCATCGGACTGCTCGGTCCCGCCTTGAGCGCGAGCAAGATCCCCGCCGCGTCTTCGCGGTGCGGTCCCCTCCCACCCGCTTCGGTCCCCACTCCTCCTCCTCCTCCTCCTCCTCCTCCTTGCCCGCCATTCGTCGCCGTCGCACCACCGGCGCGATGGACCGCCTCCTTCCCCTTCCCATTCAACCCCGTCCTCCTCAACTTGACCGGACTCTCCAACCCCCCTTGCGCATTGACCGCTTCCCGATGCGCGTTCGACCCACTCGTCGGCGCCGGAATCCCCATCCCCATTCCCATCCCCATCCCGCCAGCGATTCCACTCGTGGTCGTGACGACCCTGGCGGGAGATTGTCGTCGTGCATAATAGGGCATGGCGACGGGGGCGGGAGCTCCCGGAGAGACGGGAGGAACGGGGAGGGCTCGGGGCATGTCGTAAGGAGAGGGGAAGACCGGGTTCGGGTTCGAATGCGGACGAGGAGGCGCGTATCCGGTGCCCGAGGCGGACGAAGAAGCCGCCGCAGCCGAGAGCAACATTGGACTGAGCGGGCGGGCGTTCGCTCCGTTGTCGTGGTAGTACTGATGAGGATGAGGGTGAGGGTGGTGATGCGGAAAGTTGGAAGCGAGGGGAGGACCATGCGGCTGATCTTGCGCCGCCGCCGCCGCATGGGGGTGAAACGGTTGCGAGTACGGGTTCCCACCGGCGGACGACGAAGACGCTTGGTGGTGATAAGCGAGTTGCGGCAGGGGGGGCAACTCGTGACCCTCCGCGTCGTCATCCTCATCGTCGTCGGCCAGAGCGCCACCACCATCTCGACGCCGAGCAGTCGGGACCCGTCGACGAGAAGACCTGCGCACATCGGATCCTCCTCCATCTGCAGCAGCAGCAGAAACAGCAGGAAAGGACGGCAAACCCGCCGCCGCCGTCGCTGCCGAGGAGGAAGGCCCAGCGCCTCTCGTCGCCGCCGCCGCGATCGCCACCAGGTACGGATCCCCACCGATGCCTCCACCTCCTCCTCCTTCCCCATGTACATTGCCGTTGGCGGCGGACCTGGTGGGAGTTCTCCGTCCGACGGGGTAGCCATACAAGTTCGGTTGGGGATAGAACGGGTTCGAAGAGGAGGGAGAAGGGGCGGCGGCGGACGCGTAAGAGTGTCCGTGATGATGCGGATGTTGCATCAACGGTGGTGGGGCCGGATAATGAGGATGGGACGAAGAAGAAGAGGGTGGCGGATAGCCGAGGGGAGCGCTGCCGCCTCGAGCGAGTCCGGGGGGACCTTCGGCGCTCCATCCGCCGACTGAACCGGCATCAAAGCTCGAATCGCCTTCCTCGTCATCGATAAACCCACCGTTCGGAGGAGGTGGCAACGGCAACGGCAACAAGTTGGCACCGACGAAACCTCGACTACCGCCGTCGCCGCCCGCATAAAGATCGCCGGGGCGTTCAAAGTCGTCTTCGTCGTCGGTCGCGGGAGTTCCGACCGATCCGGCCACGGAAGGAGTCGGCGGGCGGGTATCGTCGCGAGTTTTGCGGGCACTGCCCGTGACGGAACCCTTTTCGGCGCGGTTCTTGCGCGCCCACCGCCGCTTGGATTCGAGCGTCCGCGTCCGCTTCTCCTCTTCCGATTTCGGCCGGTTCGCGTCTGCGTGCGATCCTCCGGCAGGATTAGTCCCCAGTCGCGCAAGAAAAAGGTCCTCGCGCGAAAGAAGCGCGGTGCCGAAAGTGAACTCACCATTGTCCCACCTCGTCCGTCTCGGCTGGGCCGCGAGCGGGATCCCATGCTTGTCCTGGAGATGCCTCCTCCAAATACTCCTCGCATGTTTACCGCGGTACGTCTTGTCGCACTTGGGGCATTTAAAGTCGATGTCGGCGCTCGAAGCGGGACCGGCCGGGTTGAGGGTGTAATCCGGGGCGAGGTATCCGGGAGCGTTGACGTCCACAACGGGGGGTTCGCTCCCGCTGGCGTAGTGTTGTTGTTGGAGGTCGGGTTTGACGTCGTGCGAGTAGAGGAGGTCGTCGTAGCCTGCGAGGTCGACGGACGAGGCTTTCGCGGAAGAGGCGTCGGTCAAGTTGCCGCCCGCGTTCTTGGCCGCCGCTTTCGCTCCTCTTTTAGTAGTTGTTGTACGAGGTTTGCGAGCTGATGACGTGCTCGCTGCGGTTGTTGTTGCTGATGGTGGTACGCTCGAGGACGAGGCTGTTGAACGGGGTGAGGGGAGAACGGCGCGATCACGGGGACGATGATCAAGCACACAACAAGAGCGTGGCGCGAGTCGTAGATTGTGTGGCGCATTCGGGCGAGACCGCAGAGACCGGTGGACGAAACGTCGGTTTCCGGATACGCGTCGCGAGGCGGCAGAGTGTTTGACGTGCCCGAGTGCGAGGGAACGGCGTTCGGCAGTGGGCGGCAGTCGGGTGGGTCCGAGTTTTGAGTAGAATCAGACCGGTAGTTACACGGTGTCCAGCCATTGGCGATCGCGATGAGCGCGGGTTTGGCCAGAGCGCGAAGGGGCGAAGACGAGGCGGGACACCGAGCGACGCAAAGACGGGGACGAGGGGCGAGGGCGCAAGGCGGGGGTTGGGAGGAGAGTATACTCGTCAGTCATTGTACTTGCATCATTCGCCTCGCCCTGTGCGTGTGGGACTCACCTTGACCACCGGTCGCCGAGGGTTGATCACTTTGGCTGTCGGCGGGCGTCGCCTTCTGCGACCGTTTGCGTGTGCGAGCAGACGCCCGACTGGCGGGAGTCGAGCCCGGCATGTGTTTGCTCTCGCTCGGTGCACCGACTCGCTGACTGGTGCGAGACGAGGGCGAGGGCGAGGGCCAGAGTCAAGCTGCGCGCCTCGTTCGCTCGCCTCTGCCCGTCTTCGCGATCGAGCTGCTCGACCCGAAAGAAAGAAACAAGCGCGCGTGACTCGTAGACTACTAGTACACCTGCATCACAGATCCGCCCCTTCACCCGTCCGACTCCTGCCGAGATTGCACACCACCCCCGGGTTGGCTCAACTTCTCGCCCTCGTTCGCTCAACTTTCCAATCCGCACAGACTCGGAACTCCGATGGCCAGCTTCCGACTCGCAGAGCCGTATGCCCTGAGCTATCTCTCACGTGGAGCATCGTGAGATTGCCGGGAATTGCACAGGAGGGCGCGAGGTCGCTTCCTCAGGTTCCTTGCGAAACGCCCGAGCGCTAGCTAGCACGACCCGCCGCCATCGCCGCATTCCCACACACGTCGGCCTGCGTCCTGCGTCCGCGCGCGCATGCATCAATCCTCCCGCTCCTCCCGGCCGCGATCGTCATCGACGTCAACCACACTCCCAAGACCGAGACTCGGCGCCGTCGTCGTCGTCAAGTCGGACAAGAACGCCTCGTCCCGTTCCCGCAACCACTTCTTCTTCTTCTTGCCTCCTCCTCCCTGTCGTCGTCCTCCTGCTGGATCTGGGAGCAACCCACCGCCCTCAAAGTGGTCCTCCTCGGGATTGACGAGCGTCGTCGATTCGAGCGACCAGTATCCCCCTCCGCCGCTGCTGGCACTCGTCGTGGTGGTGCCGACCGTGCTCGTCGAGGTCTTTGCCCCCGCCCTCGCCGACACGTCCTCCTCGTCCGCGGCGTCGTCGGCGGTGGTGCTGGTGCTGGTGCTGGTGACGGGAGGACCGTGACCGTGACCGTGACCGTGACCCGGAAACCCAAGAGCGCTCAACGAACGACCCATCAAAGTCGCCGCACTCCTCCTCGTCGTCGTGGTCGTGGATCCCGCCGACGGAAACCGACCCTTGAGCGGACTGCTCGCCTCGCTCGCGCTCGTCCCCGTCCCCGTCCCGGAGCCAAAGCTCGACTTCGTGCCCTCCCGCTCCTCCTCCCGCGCCAGATCGACGACCGAATCACGACGCCCCCCGCTGCTGCCGAGTCCGCCGACGATGAAGCTCATAGTCTGATTCATCAACGGCGAGACGAACTCGGTCCCGTGGAATAATGACAGCGCCGAGAGCCGGTTCCTCGCACCGCCGTTGCTGCTGCTGCTGCCGTCAACGTTGTTGTTCGTAGTGGGAGGCGCGTCGCTGCTCGTCGTCGTCGTCGTCGTCGTGGAGAACTGGCTGTCGAGACTCGAAGCGAAAGAGTCTTTGGAATTTTGCGGCGTAGCGCGGGCTGGGTCGTTGTCGACCGAGAGAGGAGGAGAGCGTAGGACGCGCTCGGACGAAGCGTCATCGTGATAATCCTGAGCCTGAGTCTCTCCGCTCGCGCTCGGAAAGGGACCCTGCTGCATCGTGACCGTCGTCGTCGTCGTCCTCGCCCGAACCGTCGAAAGTTTCGAGGAGTGGGAGGAGGAGGGGGAGACAACGAACGACCTCGTCGCCCGCACCGGCGGCGGCGGGGAGACGCTCGAGGCTTCTCCTCCGCCACCGCCTCCGCCGCGGGCGAGGGCTTCCTTCTCGCGCGCTCGAGATTCGAGC
Source organism: Rhodotorula sp. JG-1b (assembly GCA_001541205.1). Lineage (NCBI taxonomy): Eukaryota > Fungi > Basidiomycota > Microbotryomycetes > Sporidiobolales > Sporidiobolaceae > Rhodotorula > Rhodotorula sp. JG-1b. The sequence goes on along the minus strand of KQ954492.1, from coordinate 102,658 downwards.
AACTCGTGTCGGAGGATCTCGACATCACGTAACGCTTGTTGCGCCCGTTCTCGCCACGCGTGGGTACTAACGGCGGTAGGCTGTGTGTTTTGTTTACAGGGAAAAAGAAAAAAAAAAACGGCCACACTCAGTCAGCTCGGCTCGGCTCGTCTTTGCCTTGACCAGAGTGGGGAAAGCACCGAGAACCGAAGAAGAAGAAAAACCACGCACAGATGCATCCGGCGGTCCGGCAGTCCGCACCGTTTGCAGTTCCCGCTCGGCGGCGTCGCGTTGGCGTCTCACGTCGGCGAGGACTGCGCGCGTCTCGCGAAGCGCATCAAACACGGCCGCGCGTTCGAGCTCGGCTTTCTCGAGGTCGCTCCGGATCGCAACGTACCTGCGTGTGCAGGGGCGGGGGTCAGTACGGAACGTCTCGAGGATGAAGGAGAAGATGAAGGAGAAGGGGAGGGATGACCCACTCGAGGTAGAGTTCGAGCTTGTCCATAGTGCGGACGCGAGCGACGCTCAAAGCGGGTCGAGCGGGTACCCCTCTCGGTTTCTCAGACGAGCGACGACGACGACGACGACCGTTATCGTAGCCCGTTGAAGGGGTGCCGTTACTTTCAGACCCATCGCTCGAAAGCTGTAGTGGTCGGTCCCGCCCGGGCGAGATCGGGTACCAAGTCGTCGTGACGCCGCCATCGGTCAAGCCCTCCCCCGTTTGCCGATTCCCCTCCTCCGCGGAGAGTTCCCCCGCAGCTCTTTGTAGACGTGACGATGATAAGCGAGACGAAACACGTCGAACGGCGGGGTCCTGCCTCCGCATCGGCGAAAGCGGCTCGACCGGCGACGGCGCGTTGTTCTCGTGACCGAGGCGTCTCTGCAACTCCCGACCCGCTCCGCTGCGCAGTTCGTACCGCGTAAATCGGCTCGAGCGAGCACTCGTAGGCAAGCGCTGCTCGTGCCAGGGCGAGAGTGGTGGCGGCGGTGTCGTCGTCGTCGTTGTCGTCGTCTCCGAATGACCAGAACTGCGCTTCGGCGCAACTTCGGTGACTGGACTTCCGAGTTCGCTCAGCATGTCGTCGATCACGGCGACAGACAACATACTGTCGCGAGTCGATTTGTGCCGCAGTGGCAGATACAGCTGGCGGATCCGGCTCTCGCTGCCGGTGCGCCGATGAGCCAAGTTGCTCAAGTTGCCACGTTGTTCCGGGGCGGGCTCGGCGGCTGCAGCGCGGGTCGGTGAGGTTGAAGCTTCAGGTTCCGGCAAGTCGGCAGCGTCGGACTTTCCTTCTGGTGCCGCTGCGCGCGAAAGAGCTTCGGCTGCCGGCGCTTCGACCACTCGCTCAGGTCCCGGCAGCGAGGCGTGATCCGCATCCGAAAGTGGAACCGAAAGCCCCGACGGCTTGGCAACATTATACGGAGGTACCGGCTTGCGAGGCGACGGAGCAGGAAGGCCCGGCAAAGGCTTGTTGGCCACAACGGTCAGCGGGCCGCCTGATTCTCCGAGCGGGATGACGCCATAGTCTCTCTGATCCGCCAATCGACGTTCTCGTAGACTGTCTCACCAAGGAAAGCTCTTGTCAGCGGGAGCTAGCCGGGCGGCGGACTTTCAGAAGGCGAACACTCACGCAGACGGCTTGGGAGAAAACGATGCCTGGTCAGGTCGTTCTTCGCCTTCTCGGCTCGCGCCTCCGTCTGTGCGAGGTGCCACGGACGGACTGTCTTGAGCCGCAAGCACTTCGGGGACGCTGTCGAGCCCGAAAGCCCTCTCGTCGTGAGACCGGCTCCGTTGCCGCTCGTTCGACGACGCGAGCAAGTTCTTCATGCGCTCGTACGCCCGTTCCATCTCGATCAAGCTCCACCTCTTCGCTGACCGAGGCGTAATCCTACTCCCAGGAGGAGAGGGCGAGTCCGGTTCCTCGTCGCCGACAGCGGGAGAGCGAATCGAAGACAGGTACGGCGAATCGTACAGTGACCGGGGCGTCCCGGACGCGGCGAGTTCGGCTTCCATCTGGGCAATCTCGCGCTCCATTTGCTCCATTGTGATGGACCGATTAGGCGAGTCGAAGGATGCGCGCACGAATGCGCTTCCGGAAGAAGCTCCGAGTGGGGGGGAACGGAGGAAGAATCCATCATCGCGGTCGGAAGTCGGTGTCGGCGACGTTGGCGGAGGAGGAGAGCGAGCAGTTGAAGCAGGATGGCCTGCATGCGAAGGGAGCTTGGCGAGGTACGCCGGTGGTCCGGGATGAGCCTGCCCAGCATCCGTGCTCGCGCTCCGTGACGGTGCCGCGCTATCGAGGTACCCGGCCAGCGGGAACGGATATCCCCCCTCGCTCTGCGTCGAAGTGTTGCGATCTCGATGGCGGTACTCCTCCTCGTACGGCGAATCGTCAAGATTTTCCATCGCGTCCTCGGGGTCTTCGGCGGCGGCGGCGGCGTACTCGCGTGTGAACATCTGCCGGCCCGCAGAAGGACCAAGAAAGGCACCACCGCCTCGGAACGGAGCAGAGACACCGTTACTGCTGGTCGGGTGCGCTTGTAGCTGCTCAATCATGTCCATCAGAGGACTCTTGCCGTTCTCGTCGGCGGCATTGCTGCTCGGCTTGGAAGAGCCCGGATAAGGAGATCCCGGCGCAGTCGACGGTGGCGGAGAAGCCTCAACAATCTGCGGCATGAGCGGTGTAGCCGGCGTCGAGGGCGAAAGCGGCAGCAGATTCGCTTCCTCGTCCGCCGCCGCCAACGAAGACGGGCGAAAGTTGGCGGCTCGGCGGAACGGGACTTCTTCAAACTCGGACGGGAACGGCTGCTTGAAAGGCGACTCCTCCGAGTCCGGATGCCGCCCTTCCGCTGCTCGCTCGTTCCTTGTCGTCGGGACCGAGGCCGTCCTCCCGTGCGTCTTGTAGTTGATCATCGCAGGTTGTCGTCGTCGCCCCGCCACTCGGCCCAAACTGAACCCTCGCTCGTTCTCGCCTTGTCGTCCGCCAGCGACCGCGATCGCGTCCCGCATCACATCGCTCTGTGGCAGGAGTGGACTGTCGGACGAGGATCTCCTCAAGCTCGACGATCCCTGCGACGACGAGCCTTTCCCGCCGGCTTCGTTCGAATGGCCCTCGACGAGTAACGGATCTCGCCACCGATCCGGAACGGCGACAACCGCTCCCATCGTCTTGCTCCGAACGAGGGTCTGCGTCGCCCAATCGATCGGCAACGTCGCGCCGGGCAGGATGCGCGAATTGCGGTGCGAGGGATCCCTCGCGGCGAGGTCACGCGCGATCGCTTCGGTCTCGGCGACTTGGCGGGCTCGGAGGGCCGATAACGAAGGTCCGGCGGAATGGCGAATAAAGTCGGACGAGATCCGAGGAGGCATGAGCGGAGGACGAGGATTCGACGACGTCGAGGTCGAAGAAGGGTTCTCGGCTTCTCCAGATTGTTGTTCTGGGGTAGGAGAGCGCAGGAACCGCGCATTTGAGGAGGGCGGGTTTGGTGAGAGACCCGGAGTGGTTCGAGGTGGGATCTGGATCGATCGGATACCGGGTTTCGGGCTCCGGTCTCGGTACGGGAGCGGACACTGTGCGTCGACATCGCTCGTCGACTGGTTCGGGCTGACCGGCGGCGGCGAGTGGAGTGGCATTTGGGCGGCGAGGAACTCGTCGACGCTGAGCGGCGAAACGGCACCTCCGAGGGCGCCAAACTCGGTCACCCTGCCCGATCCGTATTCCGTGCCGCCTTGACTCTTACCGCTACGGGCTCGCCAGAGCAGAGCCGGTAAGACCTCGTCGACTCGTCGGCGCTGTTCGTCGAGATCCGCGCCGTTGTCGTCTCCTCCGCCACCGCCACCACCACCTCCCGTCGCCCGAGCTGCAAGGTTCGCCGGCAGAGAGACGCTCCTCCCGACGGTCCCTGCCGCCGCTTCCGCCGCCGCCGCCGTCAGAGTCGCGTTCGGCCGACTGCCCGCCGGCCCCTGATACCCTTTCAGCCTCGCCGCTCCGCCCGGAATCACGGAAACCGGGCCTGAAACCGTTTTCCCTCGCACGCTTTGCCTGGTTGTCGTCGTCGTCCCGGACCAACCATCTTTCCCTCCACCACCACCGAGAGAGGCAGGGCGGCGTCTCGAAGAAGTCGATGCGGTTGCTGCAGCTCCTGAAGGAGAAGAGGAACCGAGTCCGAACGAGCGTAACCGAGTCCGCAGAGAGCGGAATGGTGATTTTGGCGTCCGTTTCGGCGTCGTCGCTGCGGCTGCTGCACGTGCTGCTCGATCTCGTTCGGGCGGGGACGAGAACGAGCTCCGGTGCGTCGATGTCGGTGAGGTCGGATTCTCGAGAGGCGGCGCTGCAGGAGGAGCCGAGAGTTTGCGGATCTTGGCCGGGGGTGGGCGGGAAGGAGTTCCTTTGCCCTCGTGCATCGGTCCTTGCGGCTACAGACTGCTGTCGAGGCGCGTAGAGTGGGCGCGAGGTGTTTGTTCAATGATCGAGAGGTCGCTCGCTCGCTGGTCGAGGAGATTCTGTCAGCGAGGCGCTCTCTCTCCAGGCCAGGTCCGAGGCAGTACAACACTCTTACAGGATGCTAGTCCTCCCGATGGACTCCTCGCACGCCCTGCGTGGCGAGCTGTGTCGCTGTCGTGCGATGTGTTGAATGACGGTTCGACGCTCAGAGGCGACCTTGTGGGCAGCAGTGCCTACAGTCCACGTCCTCGCTGCAGCCAAGTATCCAGCCGTGGATGATCTGGCTATAGCTGGTGCCCCCGCACGTGTGTAGCTCGTGAGCGGGCGAGCGCGTGTAGATCCGATCAAGAGAACGCTGCCGAGCGCGGCTCCGAATCTGCGGCGAGACAAGCCAGCGATGATTACTGAAACCCCATGCATATCGCTACATACATTCTTCTTCACTGCCGTATCCTCGGGTCTATCCGGTACAGTACACGCCAAGAAGCCTCTTGCATTCGGACTCGCAATTGGTAACAAAATTGCTTGCTGCATGGCTGAGCATGGCCGGCGCTCATAGCCATGATCTTCCACTGCGTGCCATCGATCTAAACCGCCTCCGGAAGAACGCGATCCGTGTTCGCATCCTGCTTAAGCAGAGTCTTGCGACAAGAGATTGGTGACCGGAACGTCGCTTCGAAAAAGGCACTAGTCAAGCTCCGGCCGACCCTGTGCTACTTAGGGCACAGTGGCCGGACGAGTCCGTACCGGAACTCGCCAGCCGCACGACAAAGCTGGGCTGCACAGCGCACCCTTGGGCAAAGCAAGTATCCGCTGTTGCTGAAGATGCGAGCCATCAGGGCGGAACTTGATTGAGAAGACGGGCCTCGGACAAGACTGCGGCTCGAATCAGGCCCCGCGAGTCGTAGGATGACTAAAGCGACATGTAAGCTGTAGATGCTTCTCCTGCGCGAGTCTTAAAGTCAGCGGGTTACGCCGTCCGAGCGGCAAGTCGATTGAGCGATCGACTCTTGCCTTCTGAAAGACATGCGCGCGCCACCGAGCGGGTACAGTACGCATGCCTCAGTCACTGTTGAGCGTATACTGCCCGTGCAAGGGATGAACGGATGAAATGTATGTCAAGTTGGAGGGTATCATGGATGGATGCCGCGACTACGACAGAGTCTGGTGTTCAAGCCGTTTTCGCTCGGCTCGTTCATTCGCCAGCAAAAGTGCCCTGCAAGAAGAAAGGGAAGCAGAGCCGATTCAGCTGATGGCTGCACAAACAGACGCAAGCCCGAGCGTCATTAAAACATACCAGAGGACGAGCGCGCATTCAAAGGCCGCTAGAGCCCAGGCAGTCGATTCAGCGGATGTTTTTGACGGCACCGGATTCGGGAGAGCTCAGCGGCAACGTACCGAGACTAAAGAGGGTATAGGAGGCTTCCATTGGTGAGCGTCGAGAGGCCCAGGATGGTACGAGTACCCAAGGGACAGCAAAGATGGCTGCGGAAGCGCGCAACATAGTCGGCAGCCACTCCCGTTCTGTTTATTTCGGCAGGCTGGTTGACAGCGAAACGTACCTGACGTGACGAGCCACAAGACAGCCTGCGCGACTCGCGAACGCCGACGTGCGGCGGTGAGAGCAGAGGCTGCAGCCGGGCACGCGAGCAAGATCGGAACCGTCAAGAGGACGGGATGGTTCGCTCCGAACGAGACCGCGATGCCAGCACGGTCAGACTGCGCGACCCCTTGCAGGATTGCGCGCCATACACAGGTGCTGTTTCGTTCTGGTTTTTCTCTCGAGGTCAGCGGTCACCCGGTCCGAGAGGAGCAAAGATTGGCGTGGGCGGACGTGAGAACCGGCGCGAACTCATAGGATGATCCATGCTGCGAGCTTGAGGACGGGTCCTGCAGCTCCAACCTGAGTGAGTTCCTCACGCACTCGACAAAGCTAGCAAGAGGAGCCCACATACCCGAGACAAACCGTGAGCGAAGCGGCGAAGGGGAGAGGACCGGCCCCGGAAGACGTACGTCCCCTCCCGCCGCCGCCGTGGAGCTTTTCCGTGACGAGCGCGGGCGCATCCGGGTCTTCGCCCAAACGGATCTTGCCACCTTGCCGTGTTCATGAGAGCATATCGACGCAGTCTAGCACGCGGTTCATCCCAGAGCGCGCAAAGGCGGCGCGTTGAGCGTGTGTGGCAAAAGAGCGAGAAAAGCGAAGCGAAGCGAAGCGAAGCGGACGAACGAGATCGGACAGCAGCGCGCGTAGCTGAGGGGAAAGAGCATTCGATCACGATACGCGGCGGGCCCGTAGTTACGGACAAGACGCGACACAAAAGCCTTGAATTTTATGCGCGAACCTGCGCGAACGGCTTTTTTGATCTGGATGCTCGGTGAGGAGTGCCGCCGGCGTTGCGGATGCGCCTCGCCCCTCCTTCGCATGGCAAGAAACGCTTCATAGATGTGGCCAGATCGTGTCTCGTTAATCTTCGGAATTTGGATAGCCCAGCTTGCCGAGCTTTTCATGCACTCGATCGTCTTCTGCATTGTTCCGGTGCAATTCTTCTCCAATTGTGTATAGTCTGGCAAGGAGCCGAATCTCGTAAGCTGCTGTAGAGAGTCAGGAGGAGAATGCGAAAGACGCACTTGTCAGGTTTGAAACGGTGCGGCGCTCGGCGGACGTTTTTGACGCGGCGGAAAAGCAGGGTCCGAGACGCTTCTTTCCCCATCGCGTCGACAGCTCCCGTCAAGCAACCAAAGAGTGTCCATAGCTGTACAACAGGAAAACCGCGCCCGTTGACTACTCTCGCTTAGTACCCGGAATCGGCGCATACCCTCCTCGCGAAACGAGTCCGCCAGCGCCCGCTCCCACCCTCGATGAAGCCAACGCCCCCGACGACGACGACGACGAAGCCGGGCCCGACGACGACGCGAACGAGGCTTTGAGAGCGACCCAGAAGAGGTACACGCCGACGCTGAAGCCGATCATGAACAAGAGGGGGTGCGTCGTGATCCAGTCGAGCGTCGAGGTGATGCGGTCGACGAGGGCCTGCAGAAGTTTGTTTCCGCCAACGAGGAGGGACCATCAGTCGATCAGTCGATCGGCTCGACATCGTCGAGGCTGCGAACGTGGGTATTCCAAGGCAAAAGAGTGACCGAAACTCACATAAGCGAACCGCTCGAGGAACTGCCTCGACGACTCGGGCTTGATCCGGCGCGCGTACGCGCCCTGCTCAATCACGTCAAACACGGCCTGTCGATCCAATTCGAGCGGCGAGCCCTCCAAGGTCGTCTTCCAATACTCCATGCGCTGCACGAGCCGGGGATGGGGAGATAGTTAGCGCTCTCTTTGCTCTCCCCACCACGCACACCCCATGCAGAAAAAACCGAGACACCCGCGGCGTGCTCACCTTTGGATCGGCAATGACCACCTTGGGTCCATCGCGCGCTCCCAACTTGACATCATACATGCTCCTCGCCCACCCAGCCCACTTGTCCCCGTCCACCCAAGCCCACAACACGTCCCTCTCCGCCCTTCCGCCGCGCCGTTTCTCCACCCAAGACTTGGCCATCTGCGCCACCACCTCCTTGGCTCGTTCCAACCCCTCCGCTCCCAGTCCCCTCCGACTCAAAACCGCCAACCCCACTAAGGGAGGCAAGAGCGGTTTCCCTCCCGGTCCGCTCGTCGCGCTCTTCTCCGAGGGCATCAACTCGCCAAACGTCGCGGCGTTCAATTCGCTCACGAGCGGGACTTTGGCCGACCGGAGCCAGTGTCGCGTCGCTTCGAGGCGCTGTCGGGGCGTGATGGCGCGCCCTGCTGAAGGCGGGACCGGAAAGACGTCGTAAGGGTCGCGCGAGTGGGCTTTAAAAGTCAGGAAGGTGAGTTGGTCCGAGGGGATCGAGTAGAGTTGGAAGAGGGACGGGGCAGAAGTGCTGTAGACGGGGGAAGTCCCCATCAGGGTCTTGGCGGCACCGAGCGCAATGTCCTGCGCAAGCATTGGGCATCGGGTTGAGCGTACTTCAGACGGAATGGGAAGTCACAATCCCTTACAATGTCGTCCTGTTTGGCCTCCTTGGGTTGCAACAACACCACGACGACCTCGTCATCCTGCACGGCGCGGAGCAACTCGCCCTCGGTCGACAGAGTCTTGACCGTCGTCCTAGCGTCATGGGGCGTCAGGCTTGCGGTACACAGACCAAACAATAGACAGAGGAGAAGCGGCACGCACGCCGACATGGCTTTAAGGGCAAAAGTCTTCATCGACTCTTTGTCGCGCTTGCCGAGGTATTCGACCGACGCGCCGGCGTTGTAGCTGTGCGTTGAACATCAAGATCGATAGTCAGCGACACGTAGAACGCAAGAAGACTCGCATCACGACCATCCAGGAGTGGCAAGGCAACAACGCACAACTTGATGGTCGGGTACGACTGCACCTTTGCGAGTTTGCACGCCTTCTTGTTCTCCTTATTGTCGCAATCCATCTGGTACACCCGCACTCCGTCCGAAGCGAGGTCCTCGGCGAGGTCTTTCCAGGCTGTTTCAAGATGGAGCGGGTAGGAGGGAGTCAGCCGCATTGTACGGAAATTGGAAATTGAGAGAGGTTCCCCGCGACGAGCGAGCTCGCGATAAGCAAGACGGGAACGGGCAACGGGCAACGGGCAATGGGCGACGGAGAACGTACCGGGAGCCATGGCCTTGCAATGCGAGCACCAAGGCGCGAAATACTTGACGAAACTCGGCGGCACGTCGTCGGCACTCTTGCCCTCGATCAACGCCATCCCCATCTCGTTCTCGAGTTCGAGAACGCTCCCGTCCAATACGGGCCAAGGAACGTCTGCTGAACTGGCGCGTTTCTTTTCCGCGGCGGGGGGAGGGGGTTGTTGAGCGATGAATGCCGGAGGGGTGAATTTCGCGGTCGAGTCGGCGGTGGCGGGCGGAGTTTGACTAGTCAAGATCGGGAGGGCGGGGGTCGCTGCAGTGATCGAGTCGGTCTCGGGCGCATCGGGATCGGCGTCGGCGTCGGAGGAGGAGGAGTCATCGTCTGCAGTCTCGGCGGAGGCGGCGGACGCGGACGCGGAGGTGGGCGACGATGGTTCGTCGACGATGTGCAAGACGAGCTTGGCCGCCTTCGCGTCGATGTCATCCGCTTCTTCGTGATTGTCGTCGACGACGACCACCTTGGGCAAACGCGCCTTGCCCAAGACCCCTGTCCCCTTCTTCTTCTGATTGACGGTGCCCATCCCGACCTGTTCATCCGTCATCTGTTCCTTTGCGCTCCATTCCTCGTCTTGCCGAGTCTGCTCCGCCTTGACCGCCTTGACCCTGTCGCCCTCGAGCCTTTGGGCATTGACGGGGTAATGCTCCTCGACGAATTTCCCGAGTTGGGAGAGGGTGCGGCGTTCCTCGAACTCGATGACGTGCTCCCCGTTGTCGGTGTAGAGCAAGAGGGACGGGTAGTATTTGACGTCGTGGGCGTGGCAGAGGTCGCCGTTGGCGGCGCAGTCGACTTGGGCAAAGTGGAAGTCGTGCGCCTCGGCCGCGTCGCGGTACGTCTCGACCACTGCCCGGGTGCACTGCCGTCAGCGATGTTGATCCGAGTGACTCGCAATCGACGCACGCTCTTTCCAGGTCGGTGCAAAGCTCTTGCAGTGGGAACAGTAGGGCCTGTGCGGGGTGCCCACACTGTCAGTTCCATACAGGGTCAGGGCTCAGCGCGAGAGATAGAACGGCGTTACGAGTAGTGTTCGACGAGCCTAGAGTCCGGTTCACGGTGAAGGCTCGTCAGTCAACGGCAGCACTCACCAGGGAGCGGGCAGAGAGGGCCCCGGGAAGGGGGTGCTCACCAAGTTCCTCCCTTCTGTACGACATGCTGGTCCCAGTCCTGCGCCGTCAGCTGCGCGCCCGCCGTCGCGATCGGAGCTGCCAACGCTCCCTCGGCCGACCACAGTCCGATTAGCAGTGCCGGCAGCAGCGCGGTGGCGGGGCGTGCGAGCCAGTGCATAGTAGTGCTCCCTTTCCTGTCAGTCTCGGCGAACTCGGCGAGAGCGAGCGAAAGAGACGGGGACGCAAAGCGAGCCCGCAAAAGGCCAAGTGGCGCCGAGTTCACCAAGTCGAATGCAGGACTTGCTCTCTCTGATCATAGCATACAGTCGCAGTAGATGCAAATATATGAATTTCCACATGTCCCTCTGATTCGAGTGCGAAATCGAGAACCGCCTCACCGCTTCGACCCGCCGCGACTGACCAGCCCTTCCAACTCTCCCGCGCCCGCAATCTGAAACTCGCCGCCCCCGTTCGCCTGCGGGCCCCTCATCAACTTCCTCATCCTCGCCTCGGCATCGAGCGTCTTGCGCCTCCGCCCAACTTCGAACCCACCCCCCGAGCCCGAGCCCGAGCCATCGTCGAACCCGCCGGCACTGCTGTTCCCCGTCCGGGCCTTCTTCCTCGCCGGACCACCATTGGACGACGCGAGATGATGACCGGGCGCTTCCCGCATCCCGAACGACTTGGCGAGGTGACCGAGGTGGACCGCCTTGAGGTTGAACAAGTGCTTCTCGGCCGCCGGGTGGGTCGCGTACGCTCGGATGTGCGCCTGGAACGCCTTGCGCGCCAGAGACGCCGACTGCAAAGCGAGCGGGAGAAGGATTAGTCCGAGGTGTTTGTGTTGGCGCATAGAATAGGAGGGTGAAACGAGAACGAGAAAACGCACCTCCTCGGACCCGTTGACCCATCTCTCGAATCCCATCTGCACATCCGTCGCCCTCGTCTCATACTCCCTCCCCTCGCCTCCATACCCCTCCCTCAACACCTGTTCCACTCCCACCTCTCGCAACTTGACCACCTTCTCCTCCCTCTTGCCGGACGAAGAGGCTTCCTTGGCGTTGATGCCTTCTTCGAGGTACGAAGGGTACTCGGATTCGTTCGGCAGGACGAACGAGTAGGCGGTACCTTGTGCGCCGGCGCGGGCTGTGCGACCTACTCGGTGGACATACTCGGTCACGCCGCCCTGTGCACACGAGGGGAAAGATTCCGTTTTATTCGCCTGGTCAGCAATCGTAGAGAGGAAGAGAGAGAGAGAAGAGAAACGCGTGCGCACCTCGGTCGGCGCGTCGACTTGCACCACACACGCGACATTCTTGACATCCAACCCCCTTGCCGCCACACTGGTACACAGCAATACGCCGGCATCCGTCTCTTGTCCCGCCTTCTTGTGACCCTCCTCGATCGTGTACGGTTTCGAAAAGGCATTGAGCGAGGCGAGTCGAGTCTTGAGAGGGAGGGAACCGTGCAGGCGATAGATCGGGATGCCGGACAGGAGCGGATGCAGAGAGACGAGTCGGTCCGCGTCGGCGTCCTTGTCCTCCTTCTCCCACTCGTTCTCCTCGCCCTCATCGTCACCGTTCCGACCGCCGCCCATCTTGATCTTGCCCAACGCTTTCCACCAGAAATCGACCGCGTCCGTACAACTCATAAATACGAGGATCTTTCCCGCCGGCCCTCCTCCTCGTTGTTGTTTGACGAGGAGTTTGCGCAACAAGGCGACGAGGGCGACGAAACGGAGTTTCGGGGGCACGATCACGTAGTGGTGCAAGAGTTGGGAAGGCGGAGTAAATCCGCTCGGAACGGAAAGAGAAGTGGTCGCCGCTGCCTCGTTCGTGGCGGTGTTGTCGTCGTCGGCCTCCTTCTCCTCGCCGTTTTCCTTATCGGCCTCGTCATCCTCATCCCGGGCCGCGCGCTTTTGCGACGTCGCCGCCGCAGTCGTCAAGTCCTTCCGCACCGGTTCCGCAATCTGCACATCGTCCCTCGCACCAATGACCGGCATCGTCATCGCCGCCGCCTCTCCGTCGTCATCATCGCCCTCGTGCGTCTGACCGATCGCGAGCCCGGCGAGTCGATCGACACCTTCGCTCGCAGTAGCGGAACAGAGGATTGTGCGTCTCGTTGCTGCCGATGGCGGCTGCGACGACGACGACGACGACGACGACGGAGACGGACCGTACGAGAACGAAGCGGGGGAAGAGGTAGTAGAGGAACGGCGTTGGATCTCTTCGAGGATTCCGCGCATTTGTTCTTCGAACCCGAGGTCCATCAAGCGATCGCACTCGTCGACGATCAACCACCTCAAGCCGAGTCGGTTCGAGGAGGACGAGTTGTTGGCGGCACCGGCGCCGGCTCGTCCCCTCGGCGGCCCCAACGGCGCCGCGTTCGCACCTCTTCCACTCGACCCTCCACCTCTCCCACTCGGTCCCGCCGCCCGAACTGGCTCCCCCGCCAACCTGAACGCCTCCGTCGTCTTGAGATGATCAAGCAACCTCCCCGGCGTAGCCACCACGATCGGACACCCTTTCCTCAACCTCCTCTTCTCGTGCGTCCGGTTCGCACCTCCGACCAACAGTCCCGCGGTGAGAGTGCGAGGCGAGACGGTGAAGCGCGAGGAGGACGGGAGGGCCGAGAGGAGCGAGGAGAGGACGGTGTGGATTTGGGTGGCGAGTTCGCGAGTTGGGGCGAGGATGAGCGCGAGGGTGCCGATGCTGCGGTCGATCGAGCCGGGACCGGAGGTGGAAGAAGTGGCAGCGGAATTAAGAGTTGAGGGAGGGAGGTGGAGCAAGTCTTCGAGCATCGGGAGCAGGAACGTGAGCGTCTTGCCCGAACCAGTCTGCGCTCGCAAGATGGCGTCGTGCGCAAACGACGACGAGTCCTGCCCTTCCCCCTTGCCCTTTCCCTTTCCCTTGTTCTTGGTAGGGAGCTTCTGGTGCAGAAGGCGAGGGATCGCGCCGGCTTGGCAGGCCGTCGGGCCTGTGATTCCGAGTTTGCCAGCGAGGGCGGCGACAATCTCTCGCGACAGGCCCAACTTGGTCAACTCGGGCGCCGGATCCGGTCCCTCTTCTTCTTCTTCTTCTTCTTCTTCCGCCGCCTCGGCGTGGTGGTCCTGGTCCGCTGCTTCATCGGCGTTGGTGGTGGCGGTCAAGGGTGCGTTTGAAGGTTTCGCGGGGAGGACGTCGGCGGATTTGCCGCCGGTCGAGGAGGAGGTGGACGGGACGGGCAGGCCTTCTGCGGTAAAGAGCGACGAGATGTACTGCTTCTGGCCTGCGGGACCGACTGCTCGTTCGAGGCGACCGCGTCCCCCTCCTCCTCCTGCTCCGCTGTTGCTCGAGTGAGTCGCCTTGGTCTTGCTGCTCTGGCTGCCCGGAGCGCCTGCCTCGCCCTCGGCCGCCGCATCATCTCGTTGTGAAGGCTTGTTCGTAGACGGCTTCTGCTGCTGCTTTGTAGCTCTGCGGTGCTCGATCTGCGAGCGTTTCCGTTCCTTTGCGCGGTCGGTCCACCTGCCACCCTTTGCGGCGCGAGGCGGAGCGGCGTGCGCAGTCGAGCTGGCCGGCGTACCGAAATTCAACACGAGCTCATCATCCGCCATTGCTCCTCGGTTAGCGTCTAGGGCGGAGGGAGAAGCGAGGGAGCCGAAGTGAGCTCGGCGCAAATTCGAGATGCTTCCGCGTGAGCTCACCGAGGTGGGGCGCCATCTCGGAGAACGCTTCCTTTCTACGCTCTACACTCCCACGACGACAATGGGATCGAGCACCAGCTCAAGAGTGCAGTACATCTCGCCCGACGAGGTGGCCCAACTCGTCCTCGCAAGACCAAACAGGGACGACTACCTCATCATCGGTAAACTCTCAGCTCTCTCATCGCTCTCCCCCGGCTTGACCGCAACGAGCTCACACGCGCACGCACCAGATGTCCGGAGTAGTGACTTTGCAGGGGGGAACATACCTGGCGCCCTCAACCTGACCACGCGTGAATTCGGGTCCGAGCAACGCCTGTCAGTCCAGTCCCCCTTCGTCGCTCTTCCTCTCCCCTCTATCGTGTACTGACCCCATTTGCGCGTGACAAAACGTCAGCAACTCGACCATCGCGACTCACATCGCCCCCCGCGTGCCCCCTCTGAAACTCATCATCCTGCACTGCATGCGCTCCCAAACCCGCGGCCCTTACGCCGCCCATTTGCTCGCTCAATCGCCTGCCCTCCCTCGCGGAGTACAGATCCGGGTCATGAAGGGTGGGTTTCAAGGGTGGTGGAGGCAATTCAAGGGGAGGGGGGACCTGTTTGAGAATCTGGAAGGGAGCGGGGAGGAGCAAGGGGAGTGGGAAGAGGGGGTTTTGGCGCCCGAGGGGAGTCGGAGGGAGGCGGACGACTCGAGGAGGTTGAGGGAGCAAGGGCGATAAGTTGGAAATCAAGGGTCTGCAGGATCAATTCTGTCTCGAATTCGTTCCGAAACGGAGAGACTGCCGAGTGGGCAGAAAGAAAAAAGGGAGTGCGCAAAGTTCTCTTTCCTGCTCGCGCGCGAGACTCTTGCGCGCGAGTACTCTCTTGCTGGCCCCGAGCGGATTGGCACCCACCTCACCGCCGTGTCGAGACTTTTGTCTTTGACTCCAGGACTCGCATCGGCGACGCTGTCAAGACCTGGGTCAACAATGAAAGCTTTTGCCCCAAAGACAAGTCAACGAGCGAGCACAAGAATGGCTCGGGGTGGGTTCACCCCGAGTCAAAATCTTCCTCCAACAACTACATTCTATAACGTGTATGTGTGTGGTGTTACGGAACTCTCGAGATCCGCATCTCTTTCCTTCCGAGCGCCAACCCGATCCCGACCACCGTCGCAGCGAGGCTCATCCCGCACGTGAGGTACGTCGCGCGGACGTAGCACGCTTGGCCCAAAGTGCAGATCGAGGGCGGGGCGGCAAAGTGTTCGAGATTGAGGAAGGAAGGAGGAGAGGGTAATGATGAGGAGGAGAGGTGGGAATCGTAGATGCGCCCGAAGAGGAGGTTGGTCGTTTGTCCTGTGTTTCGGGGATGCGTCAGTCCTCGAAGAGAAGAGAGACGGCGGCAAACAAAGATAGGAAAAGGGAAAGGAAAAGGAAAAGGAAAAGGAAAAGGCCAACAGGGGAACTAGGGACTCGGCGCTCACCAAACAAAGCCGGCGCGAGCGCCAACACGCCGTTCGTCTGACTAAAACTCTTGATCCCGAACCGTTCCAGTCCGATGATCCCGCTCAACCCGAACAAGCACCCGTGCGCCAGCCCCGTCAAAGCGGTCGGGAGGAACAAGTACGCGGGGTCGTGCGAGATCGAGAGGAGGGAGAGTTGGGAGAGGAGGAAGAGGAGGGAGGTGAGGGGGAGGAAGACGACGCGCGGGATTGAGCCCCTTGTTGGGGTTGGTGTTGCTGTTGTTGAGGATGAGCGAGTTTCTCCGGTCCCCGAATCGGTCTTTTTAGTCGCTTGCGAGCCTCCCTTCCGCCGCCGATGCAAGAGGTAATCGCTCCCAAACCCAGACACCAACCTCCCGAGGAAATTAAAAATCGACAACAGCGAGACGAGCCGCGCTTGATGCCGTGCGATTTGGGCCGGCGTCAGAGTCGACTCGGCCTGGAGCGGGTACGAGAGCGAACGGACAATCGTGCCGAGGTTGTTGATGTCTGTTTTTTCAGCCAATCGGTTCAGCCAATCGGTTCGTCCGTTTTGCATTCAAAATGAGGTCAGTTTGGTCGATCACTCGAAAGGCAAGGGGAGGGATTCCGAAGTAGAGAGACTTGCAGCACAATCCGACTCCGGCGCATAACCCGTTGAACAGGAAGATGAGGTAGAAATCGAGTTCGCGCAAGAGAGCCCAACCCGTAATGTTGTTTCGATCCGGGACGGCGCCGGCGGCTGTTGTGGAGTCGGTGGAGGTATGGCCCGCAGGCGGAGCTGGAGGCCCGAGGAGGAGCGGTGTCCGATCTGTTGGTCCGTTCTCGTCTTTGCATCGGCGATGAGAGAGGGCACGACTTGTCGGTGTCGCCTCCTCCTCCTCTTCCTCTTCCTCTGGTCGCATACCGGAACTCGCCCCGGGTGTCATCGCTCGTCGAGGATTTTCTGCTCCGTCTCGGCGGTCCGCGCGAGAGTCGACTACCCGGACCGTAAGCCCCGATTCGGATCCTCCTCCTCCTTCTTCTTCTTCGTCCTCCTCGTCGTCGATAGCGGCGGCACCACTGGACAAGATGGGTCGTCGACTCTCTTCTTCCTCTTTGCCCAGTGTAGGAGTCGCTGTTGAGAGGGGCGGCACCGGTTCGACAAAGATCAACCCGACGAGCATGCTAAAGAGACTCCCGAGCGCGAGCGAGAGGAGGAAGGCTGAGGTCGTGTCCTCGTCGTCGCTTCGGCCGGTCAGCCATATGAAGGATAGAGTCGTGAGATTGATGGGGTTGTTGTTGCGAGGTTGGCCCGAGAGATGAGCGGCTGTGGTGGTGGCGGGGTGGAGAAAAAGAGACGAGAGGGTCGAATCTGTCGCAAAGGGGGACTCTGTCAGCACTCTCTAGCTCTTTGAGTATTGCTATTTCTGTGTCTGTCACAAGACAGGGGAAGGAAAAGGAAGTAGAGGAAAACGCACAGAAGAATGCAGAGAGGCCAAAACCGGACAGGACGACCGACAAGGCCGCGGCTCTGCGCTGCGGTCGGGCGGGTAGCAGGTGGGCGGGGAGATGAGATCGGTCTTTCAGCACGGTGCAACGCAGCGGGGTACGGGAGGAACCGAGGTTTTAAGGTTACCTTGCGGAACGATTTCGCGACGCTGTTGCCGACGGAAGATAAACCGGCAGTCGAGCCTGTTTGCGCACGTGACACCAGGTTTAGCGTCCCGTACGACCTTGCGCCTCGAAGAAGGAGGGAGGGAAGGGGCAACGCACCCATTCCGGTCAAGAGTTGCGCGGCTACGAGTCCCGGCACTCCGGCGATGGCGAACCACCCGCCGGGGTCAGTTCTCCGAGCCAGATTGTCCGCATCTTGCGCGGTGGTGTAGAATGCGCGGATGATCAGATCTATTTGCCCAGCGTTTCATCAGCAAGGGTAAGGCCATCAGCAAGAAGAAGAAAAGAAAGAGGGATTCGGGGGGGCTGACTGACATCCACAGGTGAGAGCGATTGCGGCAAAAACGAGGGTCGGTTTCGGTCCCCTCTTGTCGACGATTCGACCAATCACGGGAGCTGTACAAACGTACGGGCAGTTGCCGTCGATGAGAGGGGGTGGGCTTTGTCAGCCAAACAGGTTCATCCCCTGTGATTGCTCACAGTCGACGCACAGCTGAGATAAACGCCCAAGTTGCCTGCTGCCCCTACCGTGTTGAGCTGAGTACTCGTGAGGTGCAAGCGAGTGCCGAGTTGAGGAGCATAGGCGCTGCACGCGGTCCAGTCCATGAGGTCAGCGGCGAGGGTTGCAGGGAGAAAAGAGCGAGGTAGGACTTGCGAGAAGCAGTAGTTGAGCCCGCAGGAAAGGGAGGCGACGGTGGCTGCGGCTAGGACGGTGTACCTGCCGACCATAGCGTGCCTGTACTAGAGAGTCGAGTTTGAGAAGGCCGAACTCTGCAATCTCGGCCGAGTGGGCGATCGGGCGCGGAAGCAGCACAAGTCCGCCAAACTCCGCTTTCCAGCCTCTCTCTCGCTTTGCTCTACACACGGGGCAAGCTTGATGAGCGAAGGGGGCGACGTGATCTCGGTGACTGGATTGCAACTGCGCACTGCGAGTCTGCAGCCCGATCTCTGGCTCCGACCGGACAAGGACCAGCCGCTCGTCTGCTCGCTTCGAGTCGAGACGACGATCCACCAAGAGGCAGACGCCGACAACCTGCTCGCCGAGTCGCTCAACTACGGCAGTATCACAAAGGCCATCGAGGTGCACGTCGCACAGCTCCCCGAAGGAGCCAGCCTCGCGCTCGAAGTCCTCGCCGAGAGGATCGCTCGCGTCGTCTTGTTCGAGTGCCACGCTCCCAACGTCAGACTCGAGCTGGAACGCCCGCGCGCTCTCTTGACCGCGGCTGCCGTCGGCGTATCCATCCGCCGCACCCGCGACGATTACTGCGACGACCCAGTCTCGTCGGCGCGGTTGAAACCGACTGCAACCAACCCGGACCAGGACACGCTCTACATCCGCGAACTCGAGAGGCACATCATCATCGGCTTGAACCCGGGAGAACGCCTCGACGAACAAAAAGTACTCGTCGACCTCGAATTCAGACACGAGCCCCCGACTAACGACATGACGGCGAGACCGGGATGGCAAGGTTGGCGCGGCGCCGTCAAGCGAGTCGAACAGGTGAGTTGCGCGCTCTCTCTGCTGTCTTCCCTTGCTTAGTCCGAGTGCTGACGCCCCGTCTGGTCCCGCCACCGCACAGCACCTCTCGACTTCAAAACCGCTCACGATCGAGCACCTTGTCGTCTCCCTCGCCTCCATCATCCTGACTCCCGTCCCCTCGGTACAAGGGCGGTGGGACGTCCCACAAACGACGGTCCGAGTCTCGAAACCTTCGGCGCTCATGTTTGCGAAATACCCTTCCGTCAGCGTCACCCGCACGAGGGCCCACTTCCCGCATTTGTTGACGACGCAGGCGGGCAACTTGTCCACTGCGACGGCCTTTGTAGCGGCGGGCGGCGCACGGGGGATCGCCACCTCCTCCGCCGCCGCTTCATCCGCAGCGACGACGATTCACGACCCGAGTTCTGCAGCATCTGCTCCTCCTCCTCCTCCGCCGCCGCCGCCGCAAACAGAACTGTCGTCGTCGGATCGTTCCGCCACCGCTACTCACCGTCCCCCGCTCTCGCTCTCAACAGCCTTCATCGGCCTCGGCACCAACCTCGGTTCGCGCCCACAAAACCTCAACGACGCCGTCACGCGACTCGATCGAGCGCTCCGTCAACAACATGAGGGAGCGGGTCGAGTGGTCGAGACGAGTTGGATGTACGAGAGCGAGGCGATGTATCATGAGGAGCAGGACAAGTTCCTGAACGCAGCAGTCAAGGTGCGCCCCCTCCCCCCTCTTCTTCAAGAAGACTCTTTGTGCAGATAGATTAATCAAGCGCTTTGTGCCGGGACCAGATCGAAACGACCTTGACGCCGCTCCAACTCCTCGCCGTCTTGAAACGAATCGAAGCCGAACTCGGGCGCGATTTCAGCACGTTCCGGAACGGTCCGCGCGTGATCGACCTCGACCTCCTCTTGTACGACGACCTCGTGTTCGACTCGCGCGAGGAACAGCAGAAGCAGAAGGGGGACGAGAATGAGCGGTGGCTCAACGTGCCGCATCAGTCGATTCAGGAGAGGGAGTTTGTCCTCAAGCCTCTGGTCGAGTATGTCGTCTTTATTCTCCCTTTTCCTACAGCCGAGTCCCGAAGGAAGGATATGCTGACCTCGAGAAGAGATTCATGCACGACGCAGCCTCGCTCCGACGCTCGTGCACCCCGTGCTGGGCAAACCGACCGCTCAGATCCTCGCCGACCTCGTTGCGTCTCCGACCTTCCGCTCGACGGTCCATCGCGTCTTCCCGCTCTCGCACTCTCGAGTCCACCCCTATTCGCGCGCTTCGTCGTCGTCGCTCCCCGCACCATCACCCGCTGCCGCTGCCACCCGGACGAAGAAGAGCTTGAAGAAGAAGGACGACGACCTGCCTCACAAGACTCTGATCATGAGTATCTTGAACGTCACGCCCGATTCGTTCTCGGATGGGGACGCGGCGCGAGCGACCGATACCAAGGTCGCACTCGCTCAGGTCAAGGAGCACGTCGAGCTCGGAGCCGACATTGTCGATATCGGAGGGATGTCGACTCGCCCCTTTGCCGACGACATCACGTCGTCCGAGGAACAAGCTCGCGTCGTCCCCGTCGTGCAAGCCCTTTGCGCGGCCTCCTCGCGCAATGTGAAGGAAACCGTCATCTCGATCGATACTTTCCGACCCAGTGTCGCGCGCGCAGCGATCGAAGCCGGAGCAGACGTGATCAACGACGTCTATGGCGGTCGCGAACCCGGCATGCTCGAAACGATGGCGGACCTCGCGTGCCCCGTCATCCTCATGCACAGTCGCGGCACTCCGAGCACGATGACCTCCCTGACGGATTATTCCGCTGATGGGGGCCTCGTCGAGGGAGTCAGGCGCGAGATGGTCGAGATGGTGGAGAAGGCATTGGCAGCTCGGGTTCGACGTTGGAACATCATCCTCGATCCCGGGTTCGGGTTCGCCAAAACCGGTCAGCAAAACCTCGTCCTCCTCCGCTCGCTCGACGAACTCTTCTCCGCCTCGAACTCGAACTCGGACTCGGGCCATGGAACGAACTTGAACGAGTACCCCGTCTTGATCGGCTTGTCGCGAAAAAAGTTCCTCGCGCCGGACAAGACCGTGGCGAAAGAGCGCAGACTCGAGACGGCCGCGGCGGTCGCGTATGCCATCGCCAGCGGGCGGTGCGAGATTGCCCGGGTTCACGATACGGCCGACGCGAGGGACGTCGCCGCGTTTGGAGACCGCTTGCTCAACAGCAGAGAATGAACTCGGATGCGGCGAGTCTGGCCATTCCTCTTTAGACGTGCGTGTCCTTCGTAGCCTCAACGTGCTTGTTGTACAGTAACCTCGATTTGCCTCTAATTCGATGCGCTCTAGAATGAGGAAATGATTCTCTTTGTGTGCAAGAATAGGCTACTCATCAGACATGCCACCCGTCGGATCGAGCGAAAAGAGCTCCTGTGTAATTGTAAGCGAAGGTCAGTGCACCGATAGAAAGGGCAAAGGATGCTTGAAAGGGATCAAAGACTTGCGATCAGGTACTCGTTGTACTGCCTGCGAGCCTTGTCGCCCGCATTGGTCTGGGGCAGGGTCGCATCCGAGCCCATGAGGGGGGTTCCGCCGTTCTGGGCAGCACTGCCGTCTTTGCCCGACTGGTCGATGCCGCATTGGAGGTTGAGGAGAGCCTTCAGGTCGTCGAAATCGTAGTGGATCTTGTTCGCCCGAGCCAGCTCGAGCATGGTCTGCGGCCGCAGTGCAGGCATCGTCAGTAAAAGTTGCGGGGTCATGATCGGGTGACAGTTTGGGGACTCACCTGCGGCCCTTGCTCAAAGAGTTCCCAGAAGCGTCGACTACGGTCAAAGTTGACCTGCAGCGGTTCGTCGCCGAGCGTCTTCAAGTTCTGCTGCAACGCGAGGATGTTGCGGAGCATCTTGTGTTGGCCGAACCCGTTCGCAAGGCGGATGTGTCGCGCGTTGCGGATCAAGAGGTCGTCCATGAGTGGCGAGAGACCCTCAAACACGAATCTAGACGGTCGAGGCGAGGTCGTCAGCAAAGTCGCAACACAACCTCGGATGTGCAAACGCAGACTGACCTTCGAGACCGCGGCATAAGTGCGTGGCCTTCGAGCTCATCGCACTCGGCGAGATCGCTGTTCAGGTCGACGACGCTCGGATCCGGCTCGAGGATATCCTCTTGCAGCTGGTACACGCCGTCGCGAGTGGCCTTGTCAAGGTAGTGCATCGTCCTCAGACGGAGCTCGAGACGGAGCGTGAACAAGACCATATCTGCGAGTTGCTGGTACGAGTCGATCAGAGCGTCAAAGGGCCTGCAGGAGCGGGCGTGTCAGCTCAGTACGTCTCAGGAGGATCACCTGCATTGGTGCTCACTTGACCATTTCGTTCGTCAGAGGCAGGACAAAGTCTGCCGGCCGCGTATCGCGCTCGTCGTCGTCGCCGTGGCCGCTAACCGTCGACTGGGCGGTGTCTGTGCTGGCGTTGGAGTAGATGCTGTCGCGCAGGCCAGCTGCGGTCGACGAGGAAGGGTCGGCGAAACCAGATGAACCGCTGGGAGCGGACCGCAACGAGGCAACGTGACCAGCGAACCAGATCTTTCGAGCCCAATATTCGGTCAGCAGAAGGTAGAGCGACACGATGAAAGGAGCAGAGGCTCACCAAACTCGAATGAAGAGTCGCCAAACCCCCGAGCTTCTTTGCCGGTTGGATCAGATCGACCTCCTGCACGGCACGGTTGCCTTTCCGCTCGAGCTCGATCTTAGTCTCGCGCGTGAGCAAGGTCGGGACGGAGTTCGGATCGGTTTCCTGCCCGCGCGACAGTCATCAGTTCTGTAATTGATACCACGCGCTCGTGGGTGAACTTACCAGCGCGTTCTTCAGCTCGGCAAGGCAAGCGTGGAGTTCCGGACTGTCCACCCACGCAGCGGCCGTTCGGAGACTTCCGAGTTGCAAGTCCTGAGCGGATCGGACCGTCGACGATTCGGGAGACTCGCTTCCGGCGAGGTCTGCAGAGACTCGCGGAGTTTAGCGTAGGCAAGAAGGGAGCGAGAGAGAATAGGAGCTGTCGCTCACCTCGGAATCGCTCCAGGCAGCACTGGTAGAACTGATGCGTCACTCCCACGATCAGCTGCGAGTAGTTCTCGCGGTGGAAGGGCGTCGAGCGAAGCATCGAGCACAAGGACGAGATCAGGTTGATCAAATTCGATACCGACTGAAAAGGTTGACCGAGGTCAGCGTCGTGGCTGCTGCTAATCAACCTCGATCCTCAACCAGACTTACCCTCGCGATGGGGACAGACGAGAAGCGTTTGTAGTTTGGGTCGTCCTGGAAGGCGTCCATGCCGCCGACCGCCTGCTGGAACGCTTGTGCGACTTTTTCTTCCAGTTGTGGAAGGTAGGTGCGCAGGACAAAGTCGTCGAGGAAGCCTCCGAAGCCGGTAGCCGCGTCGACCTCGTCGTCGGCGATCAACCCGCCCGGCATGGTCTCCTTGACCCGCTCGAGGAACGCGAGCGTCGGTCCAAACAGGACCGAGACGTTGAAGGCGTCCGAAGGGACGAGGGCCTTGTGCGTGCCGTTGAGGCTGAAGGAGCGACTCCCGCCGGCGGAAGAGGCGACGATGAGGGCGGAAGCTGTCGTCGTCGAAAGCGCAGCGTCCGTGAGCAGTCCGGGGACCGCTTCCTTGATCGCGGCATTCAGCGACGCCTCTTGCATTTGCAAGAGCTTGTGCGATCCTTGCAGGTCCGTGTCAGCGAAGCGGAAGATTTGCTGCGGGGACGTGACTGGGTCAGTCATTTCTGTGGATCATTCCGGGGAGCGGCTGGATCCTCTGCTCGTACCTTTGAGCCATCACGAGGCCGAGGGAGTCGAAGAACCTCGTTAACGCTGACGATCGGATTGCGAGACGTGACCGCACCGTCCTGCTCGTCGGTGAGGTAGTCGTGCAACAGTGCGCGGACCTACGGGAGACGTCGCGTGGGTTAGAATAAGTGTTCGAGAACGAGCCGTGCTTAGAGTCAGGAAGACGCGCCTCTTGCTGCAAAGGTCTCCAAAGATCCAGCAACGAGAACAAAAAGTTGCCAGAGCTCGACTTGAGCAGAGCTGCCTCCTTGAAGTCTCGTCGCTGTACGAGAACATCACACAAGGTAATGAAGTCAGCGCCGTAATCACAAGAAAAGCGATGACTTCAGCGTCGAGGTCTTGTTTTGCTGGCTGACGTACCTCTGCGATCCGTCCGGCGACCTCGTACGCGACGCGGAAGCCCTGCAAAACCGCGTCGAGTTTGCTATACAGGGTCCAGAACAAGTCGCGCAGGGTCTCGACGCTGTTGGCGAGTCCGCTCGTCTCGCTCGGCGTGAGGCGCAACAGCGCCGCGACGCCGTCGGTCGCGAACGCGCCCGAGATGGCCGAGAGAGAAGACGCGATGCTGGTACCGTTGACAGCGTGGGCGGTCGAGATGGGCTGGTTCGGATCGGGTGACGGTGGAACGTAGAGGTTCGAAACGGGCCGCATTGCCGAACCGCCGCCGCCGATCAGCGAATTGGCAAAAGTCCTGTTGGAATCGTTCCTGTTGACGACGCGCGGGCACGAAAGAAAGAAAATCAGACAAAAATCCGAGGGTGGACCAGCCAAGAGGCAGGACAGGAAGGGAGAGAGACAGAGAAAAGGGCAGCACAGACTTGCCGTTCCTCGACCTCTTCAATCGTCGCCTCGACCAGCGCAAACAACTCTCCCTGAATTCGCTGCCCAACCGCGTCGAGCGCGTATCCGAGTTTCCCGAGCGCCGCTAGCGCTTCGAGCAGCATCTCGATGTACGCGAACGAGTCCACTTCGGGGTTCGGTCTGCTCCTTCTCTGCTGCTGCTGCTGCCGCTCCACCGATGAGGTGCCGTCCTTGTCCTTGTCCGTGCCTCCGCCTCCGAACCCGTCCAGACCGTCCGCGATGTTCTCATCCTCGTTCGCAGCATTCATCGAGTCCACGCCGCTGCCACCCGCGACCCCTCCAAACATCTCTCCTCCTGCGGCCGGTTCGACCAGCAATTCCTCGAGCGTCTCATCGACAGTCGGGTCCGCCGCCGCTCCGGCCGGTTTTAGCGCCAAGTTCTGCAAGAAGCGTTGCAGTTTCGACATGCGGGGGAGACGAGCGGTCGAACGTCCGGGGAGGAAGGCCTGAGGAGGAGATTCCGAGTCATTCGAGAGCGAGGAGTAGTAGTTGTCGGTGGCGTCGTCGCCAAAGTCGACCACCGGGACTTTAAGAAGAGGAGATTGGTGAGAAGGAGCAGTCTATAGGCGAAGAGAGTTGGGAACACTTACGGGATTTTTGACCGCGAGTGTAGCTGCGCCACCGCACGTCGGTATAGAACGATTTGAGGTACAAGTGGTTGTGCAACTCTTCGATCAGAATCTCCAACACGACCTGCCGGTTGGTGCAACGCTCACATCTTTGATCAGTAAAGATGCCGGTGAAAAGTATCTCGAGTCGGCAGCGCAGAGAGAAGACAAGACAAGAGAGAGACAGAGAGATAGAGAGAAAGAGAATCGGAAGCGCACCCCTTCTTGCGCGATCGCCCACGCTCTCAAGTCGCTCAACGCGCCCACTTCGAGCAGTTCGGGTTTCCGGAGGGCCTTGTTGCACCTCACGAGGAGGACGACGGCGCTCAGGAAGCGCTTTTCCGAGAGGAGGGTCTCGAGCGAGGGGGGCAGGCGGAGGAGGGATTCGCTGCGTGAGGTAAGTCGAGGTGAGGTGAGCATGCGGGTGCTCGATTCTCCGTGACGGTAGGGAGAGAGGGCAGCAGCACAGCTCACATCTCATCCAGAAGGGACCCCATCTCTTCGAGCATGCCCAATCTCGCATACATGCCCGCCAACCCCCCTTCCTTGGCCCCCAACTGTCCCTCCAACCTCTCGCGCGTAGTCACCAACCCCGTCCTCATCCCTCCTACCAATTTCTGAGCGTGGGTGAGGGTCGAGTGGGTCGCGTTGTGGGTCGTGATGGCGGTTTCGTAGGCTCGGTAGGCGTCCGCTCCTGCGCCCGATTCCAAGGTGGTGGGGTTCATGCGAGGCGAGAGGGTCGACTTGATCGCGTTGTCGAGTTCGGCTTTCAAACGGAGGAAAGAAGTGAGGTTCTGCCGTCGGGAAGTCGCGTGATGATCGCCGCCTCGAGCTGATCGGTCCGGTTCGAGCAGTTCAAGCGCGAGCGAGACCGGATCGAACGCCAGATCCGCCTCCTCCTGACCTCTCTCCCTGCCGTTTGCCGCTCCTGCTGCTGTTGCGAGACTCGTTCCCCGAACGAGGTTGGGCCATTCCTCTTGGACTCTTCGGAGGACTTGGTCGACTTGTCGGAACGCCGGAGTGTCGGGGTACTCGTCCGGGTTCAGGACTTTTCTCGTGTTGGTGGTGGTGGCCGTGGTCATGGTTGTAGTCGTGGTAGGAGAATCTGGTGGCGGCGGCTGTCCGTCCCCAGACCGTTCCCCGGTGCCGCCGCCGCCGCCGCCGCCCCTTCGCCCATCGGCGCGTTTCTTGCCCGCGGTGGAGAACGCCGAGACTGCATTCTGCACCGCAGCGGGAACCGGTGCGCTTGTCGTCATCATTGTGGGTGAAGAACCGCCGCCGCCGTCTCTGCGTTGTTGTCGTCGAGCATGGGAGGCTCTCCTTGAGGGGGAACCGGCGCGGGATGAAGTCGGCGAGGAAGAAGCGCTCATAGAAGAGGATGCCTCGTCTTCTTCGATGATGTTCCCGCCGCCGCCGCCGTCTCGTTGTGGTTGTGGTCGAGAAGAGGAGGAGGAGGAGGACGCCGAAGGTCGGGGCGCAAAGTGAATCGAAGACGAGGTCGACGCGCCGAGGTCTGGGGTCATCATCGTCATGGACGGAGTGTCGAGCATCGTGGGCGAGTCCATCATGGTCGGCGTCCCGTTGACAGTATACCCTCTCAGTTGGTCCATCATGCGCTGGTTCTTGCCCCCTGCCCCGAGTGCGGGATTGGGAGAAGCAGTAGCGCCTGCTGGTGGTCTCCGTTGTGAACGCTCTGGCCTCGCGGGCGGCGGAGCTGGTGGTGGTTGCGACATTGTTCCAGTCGATCCCGGCTCGTGTTTCCAGCCCAGGCGGGTCCCCGTACAGCGTCGAGTCGAGAGCGCGCCGCGGCGACGAGACCAAGGTGGGGCGCAAGCACGAGCCTGACCGCGCCTCTAGGTGAGGCCGCGAGTCACGTGTAGCCCGGGAGTACTGACCTCTGGAGTCGCCTCTATAGGTCGACTCTGACCTCGTCCGAACGCTTCCCCAAGCTGCTGTCAAGCGAGAGTTGAAGAGACAGAGTCCCAACAAGGCGGACCCTCTTTCAGCTCTCGACTGGACCGCACACTCGAGTATCGCGGGTACTGGCCTGTGCTTTACGATTGCGTACTCTGTTCACTAAGCGGTGCAAGGACACGGACTCCCTCGAGGCGAACCGCGCAAACACCGATTCTTCTTTCCCTCCGTCTGAAATCTCATCCAGACCGAGCTGCCGTCAGTACCCTCTCGACTAGGCGCTATGGATGGTTAAAAGTCAACCGAACTGACAGCGGAAAGGACTATAGGCGCATACTCGATTCCGCGAAAAGGTCCTCTCTCGCACCCGAACTTCAAGCTTCAACATCAAATCAAGCCTCCGTCGACCCCAAGTCTCGTGGCAATCCGACACCGCGCCAAGGGCTAGAAACCCCGAGACTCAAAGGCTATGCCCCCCGCGCCGTCGCAAGGCCCAGTCCGGCGCCTCCTCGTAGCCGGACTCGGCAACGCAACTCATCCCCTCACGCGCCACTCGGTCAGCCTCGATCTCCCTCCCCGCGCGCCGAATTAACCCAAACTGACCTTGGTGCATCAATTTGAACGTGGACAGGTCGGCCAATTGTTGCTCAAGAACTTGGCCCTCCGAGCCTGCGCCGACCCGTCCCACCTCTCGGGGACTGCTCGCTTCGAACCCGCCCGCGCAGCAGGCCGGCACGCCTACCTCGTCTCTCAGATCACCCTGAGAGCACCCGCAACGGAGGAGGAGGAGGAGGAGGATTCGAGACCGCTCGAGATCTCGTTCGTGATCCCGAAAGCGGCCATGAATATCAATGGCCCGACAGTCGCAGCGGCGTTTGAGAAACTCGTCCCTCCCACCGATCAACTCAACCGACCACCACGCTCGCCTTCACCTACATCATCTCTTGAAGAACAACCCGACGCCGTCGTCTCCGGAACCGGAAGAAGAAGGGGAAAAAAGGAGGAACCCGCCGTGAAGAGGGCCAAACACCTCTTGCGCCTCGTCACAATCCAAGACGACCTCGACCTCTCCCCCTCCACCCTGAAATATCAACCCGGCGGCGGTCCGCGAGGCCACAACGGCGTCCGGTCCGTCTCTCAGTCGCTCAATTCTCCGAAATATCACAGGCTGTGGATCGGGATTGGGAGGCCGGACGAGAGGGGAGAGGTGGCGAGGTATGTGTTGAGTCCGATGGGGAGGGACGAGGTGAGGAAGTGTGAGTTTGATAAGGAGAAGGGCAAAGGGGGGGAGGTGTTGGAACGAGCTTGGAGGGAGATACTGCGGATCGGGTTCGACGAGGAGCCTTGAATCGCGCGGGGGGGCGGATCAGACTTGGGGAGACTTTCAACCATTTGCCGTTACATTGTGTGCACGTCCGAGCAAGAGGCCAATCCGGTACATACTGCTACCGTGGCGAAGTTTTCTTTTCCTCTCGTTCTTTTCCGCTTCGCTCTGATGCTCGGCCATCGCTGTTCAGTTCGGTTCCGCTCGGCAAAAGAATTTCCTTCGGGTTCGGCTTCCCCTCTCGCCGCTCTTGTGGGGTTGCTCAGGTGTCCGAGTACAGCCGACACACACACACTCGCGAGGGATGGCTGCTGCTCGGTCTACGATGAAGCGCGTATCGACGGCAGTGTACCTCTCTGAACCGGCTGCGATTACCGGTGCCGCCAGCAGCAGCCCAGTGTCGGCTAAAGGGTCGACGCAAGGACCGGGCGTCGTGTTGCTATGCGCATGGATGGGCGTGAGTCCGCTATAGCATGAGCTTTCTCCTTCATGTCTAGGTCATGCTGAACTCTGTACGTGGCGCATTGTAGGCCCAACTCAAGCACGCGGAAAAGTACGTCGACGCGTACCGCAAACTCGTCAGTCAACCTCTCTTCACCTTGCTATGGCCGAGTTTCTGCCTTTTCTCACTGGCTCTATGTGTGCCGCCATAGTACCCAACCACGACCGTCGTCCTGGTCCGGTCGAACCCGATCGATTTCTTCCGCCGCGCTCGCTTCGTCGAGGCGATCCAACCCGCCGCGGACCTCTTGCGCGCGCGCGTCCATGGCCCCGCCGGTCCCAAGAGTGATTTGCTCGTGCACACGCTCTCGAACGGGGGATGTTTGACGTTGCAGGAACTGAATGAGCAACTCCTCCGAGGTCGCGAAAAGGGAGTTTCTTCGCCCGCGGCGACGGTGGCGACGACGAGGGGGATCCCGGCGCGCGCGTTCATCTTTGATTCGTGTCCCGGGTTGTCGACCCTGAAATCGACCATCCGAGCCTTCTCGGCGGGGATCCGGAACCCCGTCGTCAAGTACCCGGCCGTGGCGGCTATCACGGTCATGTACGGTGTCCTCCGCCTTTGGAGCATGTGAGTCCTCCAGCCGGTGCTACATTTCTGGAGTACAGCGACGGTCTTCTTTCGGGTGGCTCATTCGATTCGATTCGCTTCGTGCGCACGCGCAGGATCCGCCAACAACCAGGCACGCTCGCTCGCATCTCTGCCTATCTCAACTCGCCCACTTCGCTCCCTCCCGTCCCGCGCCTCTACCTCTACTCCCCAATCGACGAGCTCATCCCCCCCGAAGACGTCGAACGCCATGCCGCGCAAGCGAGAATCGAAGCCGGCGTGACCGACATCCGGATGGAAAAGTTTGAAAAGAGTCCGCATGTTGCGCATGCGAGGACGGATCCGGAGCGGTACTGGGGCGCGGTCCAGCGGGTGTGGGAGGAGTCGGGAGAAGAAACAACGGTAGACAAGTAGCGAGTGGCAAGGATAGATATATTTGTTACAACACGGCGTGTGAATACGACGACTTTCACGGCGGCAAGACATTCTCTCGGAAAGACTTGTTGTCGCTCCCGACCATGTTGCCTGGACGAGAATAAGGAGTCAGCCTCTCAGGTTGTCTTGCTAGTCTTGGGCAAGGAAACAACGCACCGCCAGGCCAGTACTGTCAGGTTCGCGGTCACAGCAACGGGAAAGAAGTCAGCGCACAAGGCTCCAACGCCCGGATAGCCGCGACGTTTGGCTCACCTCGCAGACAAGGAAGGCCTGTACAGTATCGACAAGAACAAGAAGGTCAGAAACCATTCCTCGGCCTGCATGCGGCAGAGCTAAAAGATGAAACCTACTCCGACCCCTTTGCCGATGATTCCGTCACATCGTGCAAAGGCACAGCCGAGCTGTTTGGTCCCTTTCCACACAGTTTGGGTGAACTGTGCAGCAGCCACCTTTGTGTCAGCATCCAGATTGCGATTCCTGAAGCGGGCTGCGCCGCAACAAAAGGGAAGGATGGCGGTTACGTTTTCGAGTCGAGCTCGAAAAAGCAAAGCGGATCTGGCGGGACTCACATGCCCAGTCTCGTGCGTGAACCCCGTCGGCTTGCTGTAATCATACATCTTTTCTTCTTCGTTCCTGCGCACGGACGCCCAGGCAAAGATGAGCGTGTGATTCCGAAACAGGCGGCGGAACTCGAGGCTTGCCAGGCTTTGATTCCGGCTTTGGCATCCAATGGCTGAGTTTGCGTGATGGGTGCCACCGCATACAAGTTCTCGCCGTACTGTTCTCCGCACACCTCGTCAGCTCACGGCGCAATAAACCGGAGAGAGAGGCGTGAGAACAGCTCACGGGCCCAACTTTACCGCCACTGTGTTCCCACACGCAGTGGTCGGCCCATTTCTGCGCTGCCGTCTGGATAGTCGTGTTCCAGACGAGCGGCTCGGCATGGTGAGTCCCTCGGAAGGTGTTGTGCTCAGAGAGGCAGTCTCGAACGAAAGGGTCTGTGCTGTCGCCGCCGCCGTCGCCCGTTGTTGTCGGCGCCGGAGCGGCGGTTCCGGCGTTGTCTTTCGAGTTGGTTGCTTCGTGGGTTGGGAGGTCATTATGTGGCTCCAAGCAAGGACATGAGAAGCACTGACCTGTTTTTGTGATCGTGGGTGTGCCGCCGCTCGCATCATTTAGCGAACCATCGTTCGTCTTGCTGCTTGCTGTGGAGTGGCGAGAGCGGACCGGATCAGTCCTTCATTGCGGGCGGGCGCACGGGCCAAATACGAGCAGCTCACCTCCGCTTTTCGGAGAGTCTGCCAGACTGGGCGTAGCTCCCTGATCTGTCGACGCTTCGGGACCTGCTGACGGCGCGGCGGTCACGGAGACGACAATTTCGGTCACCGTGACTTGGCCTGTCAGGCCCGTCCCGCCGAGACTCTGGATCGCCGTACCTTGACCCGTGTTTGTGTTTGCTCCTGACTGGAGGGACGTCAAATCTTGTCAGTCCCTGGTGTCGGGGGACATTGATTCGGAGGAAAGACGAACATCCGGTATCCGCCTTGATTCCATCGCGAAATAGACTGCCGCTCCGCTGGCGGCGATGAGAAGTATCGCGAGGACGAGGATGGTGGGAGAGATCTGCCCCGGCACGGCGGATTAGCAGGTCTGAAGCGACAACAGCAAGTGCCACTCACGCCATTCGAAGTATCGGAATCCGTTGCTGCGGCCGGACGTTTCCTCCGCCTCTTCGATGTACGGTAGCTGCTTCCCGAGCTGTCAGATGCAGTACTGTCCGCGTCGCTGTCACCCTCCCTGAGCGCCTGTGGTCGATGCCCCATCGAGAGGAGCGCTCTCTCTGTCGCTTGAGAAGGCCACTCGACATGCTCTGGGCGCTGCCGCCATGCCCGACTAGCGGGACAATGCAGCATAGAATCGAGCTGAGCAGCACGCGCTTTCATATGGTCGTCGCTGGCTTATGGAGCTGACGGGCAAACGAAAGACGGATTTGCGGTCGGGATGTCCGCGGACGTGCCCGTCTTCCTCGAGCTTCCTCGAGGACCGTGCACGTGTTCACGCGTGCGCGCAGTCATGCATGACGGCAAGTAATCCGTGCGCTGCATACACTCCTATGCGTCTAGAGCTTCAGTTCGAGCGGACGGTAAATGATGGCAACAAAGTCTGAGTGAAGAGAAAGGCGGAGGAGGTTGACCTGTTTATTGCGCTGCCGCCAAGGTCTTGACGTCGCGCAGTACCGCCGCGACATCCTTCGCTGATTCTGCCTCAGAAGTCGCCTTGGTCACCATGTCTTCCTTGCGCGTCAGAGTCGCAGCGATGTCGAGCACTTCGAGCAACGACCGGATCTCGTCGGCGTAGGGAGACTTGTACACTAAGAGTCCGAGCGAGGCTGCTAGTCGATGTACTGCAGAATGAAGAGATGGGAGGGAAGGTTAGCGGTCAATCATACCCAAATGACTCGCGAAAAAATTGCACGTACCGACTTCGACGCTGTCGCTCTCCTTGCCAAGCGCCTCGAGCAGGCCGCTCGCCATTTCGGCCTCCCACTCTTCTCCACTCTCTCCACCTTGCCCGCCCAACGCATGTTGCCGAACATGCTCCAACCCGAGACTCGCGTCTCCAACTCGGGCAGCGAACACCCTCGCGACGATGCTCCATGCCGTTCCGGCACCGGCGGACCGCATCTTGGGATCTTGCGGGTCGAGCAAAGCGCGAAGGACGAGTCGAGTGACGCTCGAGAGCGCATCGGGCGCGAGGATCCGTGCGGTCAGGGTGGGCGAGACGAGCGCGTTCGAGATGACCCGGAGGGCCGTCAAGAGGTAACTCCGCTCGGGCGAGTCGTTATCCAAGTTTGAGGCGAGATGCGAGAGGAGCGAGGGGATCCAAGCGAGGAAGGCGGGGGAAGAAGAGAGGCGAGAAGCATCTCGGGCGAGCGCGAGTCGGACGAGATCGAGCACGGGAAATTTGGCCGAAGGTGGAAGGGTCTGCAACGCCGTCATCGTCGCGGAGGGCCAGACGTTCAGTAGACCAGGAGGGAGAAGTCCTGTAGGAGCACCCGAGGCCGGCAATCCGCGAAGGTACCCGAGCATCCGCTTCGAGAGCGTTTCGATGGTCTCGGGCGCGAGAGAGGAGGATTGCAACGACGACTCTAGTTTCTGCCCGAGGACGTCGAGCGACGGAAATGAGGTGAATGTGATCGGGTTCAAATTCGACGCGAGCTTGTCCAGAGCGGGCAAAGAGAGCTTGGTGTGCGGATGAGGCGGATATGTCGTCAAGGCGAGCATTCCGATCTGCGTCTCGAGTTCCTGTCGATTCGCACCCTTGCATTCCCCCACCGGTTTTCCTCGCGAGAAAAAGACAAAAGTCGGCGTTGCGGTGATCGGTCCTCCAAACTCGGCACTGCGCGCGACTTCGGCTCCGGCTCCGACGTGCGTCTCGGCGAGGACGAAATCAATCCGTTCGCGAGGAGAGGCGTGCTTCCGAGCCAGAGCCTCAAAGTGAGGCTTGATGGCGTTGCAGGGTGGGCAGGAAGGCGAGGTGAACATGATGGCGACCGCGGGCGAGGAGGACAGGAGCGTCCGGAGCGAGGCGGCCGAGGTGCAGATTTGCAGGTTCGACGCGACCGACTCGACGCTCGGTGCATCGTCGGCAAGGCGAGGTGGTGCAGGTGTTCGAGAGGTCGGCTGCGCAGCGGGAGGCGTCAAACCGAGCTGCGGCATGAGGTTGTTGACTGCCGCGCCGGCCGACGCAGTCCTTCGCCCGACAAACATTTGCTCGATCATGGGGCGCATTTGCTGGCCGAACGGGGTCGACATGATCTCCGAAGGTTGGTTGCGGATG
The DNA here is from genome assembly GCA_001541205.1 of Rhodotorula sp. JG-1b. Classification (NCBI taxonomy): domain Eukaryota; kingdom Fungi; phylum Basidiomycota; class Microbotryomycetes; order Sporidiobolales; family Sporidiobolaceae; genus Rhodotorula; species Rhodotorula sp. JG-1b. Next base: position 69,276 of record KQ954492.1, on the reverse strand, counting down.
TCTACAGACGGCAGTCGGTATCAGCGCGGCTCTTATCGCGGCGGAGTGAAACGAGATGCTCTTACAGGCTGGGATTGACGAGCCGTTCAGGAAGCCGAGGACGTCGTTCGTAAAAGTGTTGCCTGGGTTCGGAAGGATTAGAGTGTAAGTCAAGGTGGGTCGCGGCGGATCCGGCAGGACTCACAGTTGAAACTGAGCAGATGGTAAGCATCGGCCCTGTAGGTCTCGCGCAAGTTGTCGATATATTCGAGGAAAGTTTCCTTGTCCAGGTGGGTGACGCCGCAAGAGAGCTTCTTTTTCGGTACTCCGTGCTGCAGAACCAGCTTGATTAGCTTCCTGTCCTGTCTCTGTCGCTGGCCGTCTCCGTTGCTGGGTGAGCGAGGGAAGGCAACTAACATGAGTTGTGCCGGGTGGCGAGACGATCGATACGCCCTGTCCGAAGAAAACTTCCATGCCGTGAAGGACAAGAGAAGTATGCCTGCGGAAAGCAAAGCGTTCAGCATTTTCGTACGCGAGATGGGACGACAGGGTCTGTGAGGCGAACGAGGACGCACCAGATTCCCTCGACGTCCTGGCCGGTCAGGGACCGGCCCCACATAGCCGCGAGGCCATTGGACAAATCGTAGATGTACAGCTGGACCGGTTCGCCGTCTGCGCCCATGACACGGACCTTTGTTGCGTGACGGAAACTGAGATTTGTGCGAAGAGGGAGTAACGTAAAGCAGGGGCGGAGAACGCTCGATCGGATGGCAAGCGTCGTGTCTAGCTTGCAGGCAACTTTCCAGCGGAAAGGAACTCTGACTTGAGCAGGAAGAGCCAGTGGCGAGAGCGCTGACGACGACAAGTTTCGCCGAAACGCAGCTTCCGCGTGAAAGCGCCCCACCCCGCCTATTTCCGAGCATATATACACTCAAATCCCTACAACCGATACTCGGGACACAACTCGGGATATCCCTCGCGGTAAAAGCGGAATCAATCCGTTCTTCTAGCATCGCTCTGTTTCTCTTTCTACTTGCAACTTTGGAATCGTCGCCAGTACCCAACAGCCAGCAATCACGCATAGCTGACTCTCCGGTTCGGCAGCTGAGATATATATTTGCACGAGAGCTGCTTGACCAAGTCTATCGGTGGCGTTTTGATCATTTTGAGGCGGCAGACGTGCCGTTTTGCGCTTTCGTGTCTCGGTCCGGGCCCAACTTGCTCGTCCCTCGGCGCACCAGCTGTCGCGGAAGGCAGACGGATGAATCAGTTCGAGTTCGGTGAAGAGTGGAACGAATAGTAGGAGGACGTGAGAGGAAAGGGGAGGAAAGGCTGGCGCACCTTTCTCGGCCTGTGCGTAACACGCGATTTGCCCTTGCTCATCTTTTTCAGGATCGCAAACTCCTTCTTGCCAGTCGCACGGCACAGCGCGTAGAACCGACTCGTCGGGTCGTCGAGCAGCTTGGCGGGAGACTCGTACTCGATCAGCCGGCCCTTGTCGAGCAGGAGGACCTTGTCAAAGTCGATGATGGTGCGACTGCGCGGGTAGCGGAAAGGAGTCGTCAGTATCCTGCGCTACGCTCAGCTCAGAGAACACACGGGGGGCATGAACCGACTCACAGCCTGTGCGCAATGACCAGCAGAGTCGAGTCGGAGAACTCGCTCCGGATCGTCGCGGTGATCCTGCGAAAGTACACGAGGTGAGCCCAACCACTCTATACCCTGGACGATCGCAATCACTTACAGCTCATCCGTCTCTGCATGGTGCGTAAAGGGCTGTCAGCGGGATGAAGGGTGCGAAAGAACCGCCGGGATCGTGCAGGCGCACCGTGATCAGTCGACGCCGTCGCTTCGTCGAGCAGCAAAACCTTGTTTCGCTTGAGCAAAGCACGGGCCATGCAGCTGTAGAACATACGTGGTCAGAAAGGAAGCGCACGGGGAGCGAGGTCGGGCAGGGAAGGCTCACAGAAGCTGCCGCTGGCCCGTCGAGAAGTTCGAGCCCTGCGTGTGCGCGATCCAGAAAAGTCAGCATAGCCGCCCACCAACACAGAATACACGGAAACTGAACGCACGCCCTCTGCGACTTCGGCGTCGAGGTTCCAGAACACCGAGCGATTCGCTCCCTCGTCCTGCTCGTTCGGGTTCTCCTCCTCGCGGATCAAGTGCACGCGGCGGAGCGCGTCAAAGATGTCGGCGTCGTCGTACTGCTCAAACATGTCGAGCGTAGACCGGAGCGATCCGGACAGGATGACTGTCGAGGCAAGTGGTCAGTCAACAGAAAGACTGCAGTCGCGCATTAAGCGCGCCGTCCGAGCGGAGGTCTCTCGCTCACCTGGGTCCTGCGGGACGATGGTCAACCGCGACCGCAAATCGAGCAGGCCAATCTTGGAGATGTCGATCCCGTCGATAAGGATCGAACCCGAGTGCGCCTCGACAAAGCGGAAGAAGGAAGCGGCGAGGGTACTCTTGCCGCAGCCCGTCGAGCCGACAATGCCGACCTTCTCGCCCGCCTTGATCGAGAAAGTCAAGTCCTGGAGGACGTCCGGCAGTTCGGGAGCGTAGCGAATCCGCAGCTTCTTGACCTCGATGTGGCCTTGCGGCCAGTGTGCGGGCGGACGAGGCTCGACAATCTCGGGCGCCTGAGTTGACGAAGGTCATGCGGGAAAAGTCAGACTAGTGCCCTGACGAAAACAGTCGTGAAAGTACGCACCTCCTGCTTGATCTCGCTGAATTCTTTCACTCGCTCGACACCGACCATGCTCAATTCGAGAGACGTGTAACGCCGGACGAGGAAGAGGATGTCGTTCGAGATGTTGAGCGCGAAAGTGAGGGTGAATCCTGCAAGGGCAGCGTCCATCTTGTCGCCAGCCGCAATCAGCACGTAGCCGGTCAGACCGACGACGAGGGCCGAAAGGAGCGAGAAACGCATTGAGAGCCAGCGCTGCGGGATGAGGCGGATTCGTCAGTCACTGAGTCTCACTGTCTCGGTGCGCGCCCAGCGCGTACGTTGGTTCCCCTGCCAAGAGCCGAGCGTCAGCACGGAGTTCTCGAGACGAGCCGCGATACTCGAGACTCACCATAGATACCAGTAGAAGGTGACGTTGGTCGTCGCCCGTTCGAGCATCAGTGCCATGAAGCGCGCGCTGCTGCCGAAAGCACGGATGACGGCGACACCAGCGACGGCTTCGGAGTACACACTAAAGAGCGGACTCTTGGAGACTGAGTCGAGTCGGCGGAACTCGCGCGCCGAGTGGGAAAAGAGCTTGGCGTGGTGGTAGTAGGCGACGAAGAGGATGGCGAAACCGATCAAGAAAGTCGGCGCCGACGAGGCGACGACGGTGAGAGTCGTGATGACGCCGAGGAAGTACATGAGCGAGCGACCGAGGTTGTCCGGAAGTGCGGCGTCGATGCCCTCGAGGTCCTGAGCAAGAAAGAGCGGTCAGCGGGAACTGAAATTATGCAAGAAATCGTGTCACCCACCTTGCTGAATCGGTTGACAATCCGTCCGAGTGCCTGACTGTCGAACCAGCGGAGGGGGGCGCGCAGGACGGCGTGGAGGAGCCGCTCGTGCAGTTTGCTCGACACTTGCAAAGTGCCGCTGTAAAGAATGAACCACTGCAGCGTCTCGACCACGACCGCCGTCACGGAGAGGATCGCATAGAGGATCAGGTAGTAGTTGGTGCTGTGAGCCTGCTCCGGGTCGTTGGCTGGCAGGCGTCGGCAGGGTGTTAGCTTTTCCGTCGATGGCGGTAAAACCGACAGCAGGACTCACAAGCTCCGGCCCACACGCCGAGCCACCAAGTCTGAGCGACGTCGGAGAGCTTGGCGCCGGCAAAGATGACCACAAAGAAGAACCAGAAGAAGATGCCGCCCATCATGCCGAGGTAGAGCTTCCACACGGCGCCCGAAACACGTCCGACCGCGCGTCCCTCCTCCTCGACGAGCTTCCGCGGCTTCTTCTCGGCCTCGGGGGGAGTAGCGAGAAGCTTGCCATGGAGCTTGAGCTCGTCGCCATCGATGGTCGGATCCGAGTCAGAGTCGTCGTCGCCGCCTTCACTCGCCGAAGTCACCTCGGTCGACGAAGCCGTGCTCATAGTCGGGTTGTTGCGCTGAGCGGCAACCTGGGCAAAGGATCTCGGCTTGAGGGCCGCGATCGTAGCCGGTGACAGGTTGGAGACCTTGCGCTGCGCGACCGGCTTCTTGTGATCCTGCACGGCGGCCGGCTCGTCGTCCTTGTCGTCGCCGCCGGCAATGGCCTTGTAGCCGTCGGACTCGAAGAACTCGGCCGCGGTGCCTTGGAAGGCGATGCGGCCGTTGACGAGAGAGACCTGCGACGCGTCACTTGTCAGACTTTTTTCCCGCGAGGGAGAACGAGCGTCCACTCACAACCAGAGCCGCTCCAGGAGCCGTGATCTGAACGTGGTGGGACACCAAGATGACGGTGCGGCCTGCCAACAAGGGACCCTTGAGGCATTTTTCGTACTGTGGAAATTTCGCGCATCAGCTTCTGTCCGCCATGGAATCTCGGTCAAGCAGTTGAGCTCACAATGTGGGCAGCGGTGTGCGCATCGACGGCCGAGAGGATGTCGTCGAGGAGGAGAAGCGAAGCGCGAGAGTAGACGGCACGCGCCAGCGAGACACGCGCTTTTTGGCCTCTGTGGGGAGAGAAGATTGTCGTCAGAGATCGCGAGCCAGATCTGCAGCTGAAAACAAAGGAGACTCACCCAGACAAGTTGATGCCCTGCGAGAGAAAGACATGATCAGCCGGACTGAAGGCAAACTAAAGCGAGGAACCGTCCGCCCCCGTACCTTCTCACCAATCTCGGTCTGATCGCCATCCTCGAGAATCTCCAAGTCGGTCAACAAGCTGCACGCCTCGAGCGTCGCTCGGTACCGCTCGGGACGGAACGGCAACCCGAAGCAGATATTGTTGCGGATCGACGCGTTCTGCAACCACGCCGTCTGCGGCACAAAGGCGACGTTGCAAGGCGCGATCCAGTTGTCCTCGGTCAGGTACGAGTCCCAGTCAAGGGAAGGGAGGGCAATCGCCGAGGGGGACGAGCGAGGGCACGTGACGGAGCCGGCGAGGACGTCGACTTCGCCGAGGAGCGACAGGAGGAGCAACGTCTTGCCGCTTCCGAGTCGCCCGCAGACGAGCGACAACTCGCCCTTAGGGAACTCGATCGTCAAGTCCTGCAACTCGAACGGCTTGACGACGTGCTCGACGCCGTCCTCGTCCGCCTCGGCCTGCTTCTCCGCCGCCGTCTGATCACTCGGCCACGTAACCGTCGCGTGATCGAACCGCACGGGCGGTTCATCCTCCGGGCGCGGGTCGATCGAGGGCGGCTGGTCCTCTTCGGACGCGTGCACGGGCGGGAGGTGGTCGATCTCGGGCATGCGAAGGTAGGCCTCCATCCGGCGGAGTGAGACGAGCGACTGCAGCGCGGATTGGAGGATGTCGGGGACGACGTTGAGGGCGAAGCGGAGCTCGTTCCAGACGGCGAGGGCGGCAAAGGCGGTCGAGGGGGTCAAGACTTGGTCCATCAGGAGCGGCGAGGTGTAAGCCCAGAACGAGACGAGGACGCACTGCAGACCGAGATGGGAGTCAGCGCAGGCATTCTGTCACAGGGGACACACTATTTGTTGAACCAGAGAGACTCACAAGGATGGGCGAGATGGTCCAGATTCCTTGGAAGCTGACTTCGAGGAAGTAGTTGTACCTCAACGCGGCAAGTTCGTCCGCCCGCGCCGCCAAGATCCTCTGCTCGAACGCGCGCTCGAAGGCATAAAACTTGATCATTCGGATACTGCTCAGCACCTCGTTCATGAGCGAGACGCGCCGGTCACGCGTCGCCATCAACTTGTCCTGCGTGACGGTGAAATTCCTCGAGGCCCAGTTGTTGAGGGGCAAGAAAAAGACGGCGACCGAGATACCGATCAGGGCGGCGTACCCGATCAGGTTGTAGAGGAAGATGGTGCCGATGAGGATCTCGATCGGGGCGTCGTACAGGCTGCTCGACCAAGTGACGAAATCGCTAACGCGTTCCGAATCGATCGCAAACAGGTTCGTGACGCTGTTCTTCGACTTGAACCCAGCCGGCTTGGTCAAGTCCGCCTCGTCCGACTCGTCCGAGTCGTCGGAACTCGCGTCGCTGTCGGTCTGGTCTTCGGAAGAGGCGGCGCTTGCGCGCGTGCGGACGTTCGAAACGCCCGAGACGTCCTTGCGCCGGAGCGTCTTGTTGAAGATGAGACTGTTGAGTTGGACTCGGATCCGAGTCGAGAGCATCGAGTTGGAGACTGGGAGTGGCGAGGGTGAGTTCTTGTTCGCGCGCGTGCTCACAGAATAGGAGCGTAGCTGAGCTTACCGAACCAAAGTTGGCCGCTGACGAGGGTTTCCAACACGCTCCCGACGAGCAAACCGAGGCAGTAGACGTAGCCCCAGTGGAGGCTCAGGTCGCCTTGCTCGGCACGCTCCTTGCGCGTCTCGAGGAAGTGGACGAGTTTTTGAAGGAAGAAGGCCGGGGCGTAGCTGTGTAGGTATGGCTTGGTCAGTTACGGTTTGAAGAGGAGAGGGGATCTCTGGAGCACTGACTAGAGTACCGCGTTCATGGCCGAGAGGATAATTTCTGTGCGGTGGCGAAGCCAAAAACAAGAAAAAAAGACACGTGTGAGCACGCAGCGGCGCGGTGTACCACAGACTTTCAGTGGGATCGCGACGCACGCCAGATGAAGAGGCGCTTGTTGACGACGACGATGCGCCACAAGAGAGCGTTCCATCCCTTCGGCGCCTCGTTCATCAGGTGTTCGCTCGCGCGAATCCGATCCCATCCATTCTTAGCACGGTCGGCCGCCGGCAAACTCGGCAGCATGTCTTCTCCGATGATGTCGGCGTGATAGGCGAGGTTGAGGACGGGCGTGATCCACATGAAGAGCATGTAGGAGATCGGCGAGCAGGACGGCTGCGCGACGATCTCTTTGCCCGTGATGGGGTGGACGAGCGGTGCGCATCGCGGGATCGATCCGAGCAAGAGAAAGACGGCGATTTCGAGGAGCGTGGCGGTGATGACGAGGGCGAATGAGGCGCGGTAAACAGGCGTCGAGAGGAGCGGGGAGGGGAGGAGGGACAGACCCGCCGAACGGGGGAGGACGAGTCGGACCAGCGAAACAAAGACGGCGAGGGCCGAGAGGACGAAAGAAGTGACGGTCAGGCGCCAGTGTTGCTCGATGGCGTCGACGGACGAGTTGTGTTCGATCACGAGCGACGTGACCGAGAGCACGAGAATGACCGCCTGCAGGGATTGGGTTCAGTAATTTGCCTACATGGCACGCGCCAGTTCATCTCGCCAGACGGTCTCCCTCACCGTAGTCTGCAACTTACCCAGGGGATGACGAGGGAGATGCGCTCGATCCAATCCCTCCATCCGTTCGGGCCAACGGCGGCCGCATCCCACCCGACCTTGAACAGCTCGAGCGCCACCAACACGGTCGTGATTGCCGTCGTTAACGCTTTTTGTTTCCTCAGTTTCGGGTAGAAAGAGTCCGGATCCCGTTCGACGTCCTTTTCCTGATCGAGTCCACCTCGGTCGACGGCGTCTTGGAGGGGAGCATGGCCGTTCGCGGTAGTTGATACGGGCAGTTGGATCGCTCCTCGCTTGGTTGCACGGCGGTGGTTGTCCCACAGGAGCGAGACGAGGATGATGACGGCAGCGAGCGCGATGACCGACTGGACGAGCCACGGCGGAACAGGCACGCGCGCTGGACTGCCGTGCAGTTGCTCCAGCAGGAACACGAGCATGTTTGCCTTGGCTGCTGCAAATGCAAGCTATAGAGCTGTAGGAAAGCGAGCGCAGGTCGACGCAGTTCTGACTCGCTCTTCTCGTACTCCGCGTGACAAACTTTGTTTCGGAGCAACTTCCAGTTTTCCGCATAGAGATGGACGGAAGCGATACAGCTCGCTACCGTACACTCGGGCAGAGAGTCCAACATAGCCGAGAAGTTAGAGTCGAGTGTCGATGGCCGAAAAAGCCTTTCTCGCCCTGTTTCATCATTTCCGCCCTCAGAGGACGCCTCTCTACTCGCAACGTTCGGAAGTCCCAAGAGCACGAGCACAAAGCTCCTTTACTCTTTACGGCCCCTGCACACCACGCTCCGAAACGTCCGCGTCGAGTCCGAGTGCCGATATCTCGCTTGAAACCACGCAGCGCGCAACAGCTCAAACTCGAAGTCGTTTCTGCAGAATCTGCAGGGGATGCGCACCCCTAGCTTATTCTTAATCTGTAGCATGCGACATTGGGGGGTCCGCGAGGCTACTGTGAGCCAGAGGAGAAAGGGAAAGCTTTAAAAAAAGGAATTTGCAACGAGAAACTGAGCTTGGAAGAGTTGAAGAAAACGCTATACCTACGTAAGCTACTTGTGAGTCACCACAACCTTGCAGCTAAAACCCAGTATGGCGGCCACGACACGAGAATGACAAGAGAGTGCTCACTCTTGTCAAAGATGTAATGCTAGTTTGCAAGCGGTCGATTGTGGTCAGGGCCCTGCCGGACCAGAGAGAACGTTCTAGTGTCTGTGGATTCTTGTCTTTGCCAACGCCTTCTCAGATCCTGCCGCGCGATTGCTCCAAGCTCCGTGGGAGGTTCCGTAGTGTTTGGCGACCCGAGCGGCGATTCGAGGCTCGCCACCGAGTGCCCGCTCAGGGTCAGCGCGGTGATGCATCCCCCGGGATGGACCGGCCCTTGCGTCAGTCCCCGCCTCAGGCCCGCTGTTTTCCGCATGTGGCGACTCAGGCTAGGCAGGATTCATGGCCGGGGCACAAAGTGGTCGAGAGATCAGTCAAAGCTGGTTCAGTCTGCAAAAGCTGCACACAAAGACAAGCTTACTCGCTGTGGTGCTTCTACCTGCAAGATTCTTGATAGATGCATCAGACCGCGGGGATTGGCGAACGACAGTCCTCCCGCCGCTTGAGGCTGGGGGAGGGATGACGGCGGGTTTGCAGAGCGCGCGAGGACCCTCTCCATCCAGAGCCCTGGAGTGACAGCTAGCACCTAGAGTATGCAAGGATGGTTCAGACATCAGCTAACTTGTAGGTAGAGCTCAAGGCCATAGCCAAAAAAGTAGTTACAGGAGCTGCTGGCAGTTGAGGAAACCTTTCAAAGTTGCCGCAGTGAGGGTTGCCGGAGCGGCGACTGATCTCGGCTTGCGTTTGAGGATTAGACTGGATTGACATGTCAGTTTGAGCAGTGCAACATAAGAGGCAGCAGTGGAGTCCGCAAACCATGAATTCAATCATGCTTTGCGGTGTCGTCCCCTGCAAGTCAAGTCAACACAAGTCAGAACATGCTCTGGCCTGGCCTCTCGTGCCCCTTTCACGTACACACAGATGTAAGGCTGCCATAGCCGGACCTTCAGTGAGGACCCACTCCTCGACAGTATCAAAAAGGACAAAGTCAAAGTAGTATGCGAAAACGAGCCTCTGCCCGTTGGTCAATCGGCGAAGGTAATCGGCACCGAACGCGATGAGGATCGTTCCCCGCCAAGCTGCAAGAGGCTGTTGCATAGCAGTAACCAGCCGGGAGACCGTCCGGCCAGTTAGCCAGTCCCCTGTGACGGTGGCCAGAAGGTTTGAGAGCAGCTCTTGCGACATGTTCACTCCCAACGCTGGAACCGGACCCAATGGCTGCGTGAGGAAGAGAGTGATTCAGTCCGATCTGCGGGGAAGTGCGGTTCTGTACGGATCGTGAACTGACAATGAGCGCGCCCGCAGCTGCAGGTTGCCACCGTGCGTGGCGCATCGCGTCATTCTGCATGTACGGGTCAGACAGCTGGAGATGCCTGATCTTGGCTCTACACCCACACCATCTCACGCACCGTGGTCTGAAGCAGGTGATTGTAATAGCCGATGGTATCGTACTTTTGGAAGAAGCTCTTCTCCAGGAGGGAAGTGAGCTCGCCAAACTTCTCTTCGCGCTGGGCTGCGCACCACCCCTCAACGAGACGACGCTCATTCAGAGCCGTGGCAAGCCACTGCACAGAAGATGGCGCGGGCCGGTTCTCGTGGTCGACCATCGGGGTATACAGAGCATCGGAGCCAACCTTGGAAACTTGTCTAGAAGACTGTGATACCAGAAGAGATACATCGTAGCTTGTTTGTCATTAGTAGGCGGCTGGAATGGGGCCATAATGGTGAAGAAAATGCAAGGGAATAGAGAGAGGAGGAGGAGGAAGAGGGACAGCTGAGCGCGGTTCTTCATCGTCGAAGGTACGGGGTCCGCGGACAAGCCGAGATCGCGTCATTCTTGCGGGGTGCTAGCAATTTCAGCAAGCCTGCGAGGGATCAGTCTGTTGTTACTTGCTCTCGCTGTAGTGGATAAGCTCGGCGGCGCATATCTGCTGGTAACCTGGTACTCGCTTTTGATCACAACGGCTCATTGAGGTTCATTGAGTGGCGAATGAGGAGGAAAGAATTTCAAACAGAGAATGAAGTTCTACCAGTGTGAAATCATGCTACATTCGTCCAAGGTGCATGTCTATGGGTCAGTCACGGTTTCAGCAATGGCGTAGGAGGAGGAGAACCTTCTCACTCTTGTTGAGCAGTGACAGCTTGTGGGTCCTTTAGACAATTTGAGCCCCTCTACGTAAAAGCTGGAGCTGCAGCTAGGTATTGGCTACCATTGGTGCATAAACCTGGGTGCTTGTCCAGCCCGCGCTCGCTTCCAGCTGCTGTGGTTGTTTCCGTACCTCTGACGAGCGATGGCTGAGAAAGGAGAACCGAGCGACTGTTGTGGCCAGTAGTTTACCTGGTGGGCAGGCGAACCTGGGTGCGACTCATTGCCTGGCACAAAAATAGCCATAGGGCTAATGGATCGAGAAAAAAGCTGTAGTCCGTGGACAAGTCAGGGATCAGCGGCAGGCCACCTTTTGAGCGTTTGGCTAAACTCACTCTCCTGGCAGTAAACAGATCGTCATGCAAGGGACCGGGAGAGGACGGTCCGGCATGTTCGTGTGAAGGTGCGGGCGCCAAAATGTCGTCCATCATTTGATCTGGTGTTGGGATAGAGATCTATGCAATACAGAGATTGTCAGCTGAAGACTGGATCAAGCAAGGGTCCGACAAAAGGAGTCGAGCTCACGGGATGGTCCGGTAACTTGTCGAACCTAAGATCCATAAAGAGTGGATTATTGTCAGGTCGGGGTTCTTCCTGCGAAGCAGTCGATTGGTCAAAGGGCATGCTGAGCAGCGCAGTAGTGAATCTTCACAGCGTACAAGCTTCTGTATGATGTAGTCGGGGGTGACCTTCTGCAGAGGAGCTTCATGTCAAATCAGAAAGAATCATCTGAGCATCTTTGAGAGTTTCTATTGGCTTTTGTTGTCTTACGCATAAGCTGCTGGCGGCCATAGCTATACCGTGGGAGATGAGACGTTCTTGAACCGTGTCAAAGAGTATGAACTCGAAGAAAACGGCGAGGGCGAGCTTGAGTTTGTGATCCAATCGGTCGAGGTACTGATTGGTGAATGCTGCAAGTATGCTCTGCCGCCAAGCCTGAAGAGGCTCGCGCAGCCTGTTATTAAATGGGGACAGTATAGTACCACAGAGCCAGGGACCTGTAAGCTGAAGAAGGAGGTGCTCCAGACGTTCGTAGGAAATAGGTGAGTGTGGTAGAAGAATGTCTCTTGGCAGCGGCTGGCGTGCAGGGCGGGCAAGTCAGCGCGGCTTATACCCGAGACATAGAACAGCGAGAGAGCAAAAGTACATGATCACGATAGATCTCTCTGAGCTATAGTAAAGACAAAAGGTTTCATCAGCACTTTGTGCTGGACTTTGTTTCACGCGGTGAGGAATTACGTACCAACGACCTCGCCGCAGACACGGTCTCCGTCGGGCTGAACCTTTGGAGGAAGACTTTCTCCGCGAGGGCAAAGAGGTGGCCATACACGCGGTCAAGCCGTTCCGGATCCCAGTGCGCAATGTGCTCCCGCGATAGTGGCAAGGAGTGCGTGTCTGCGAAATGGTGGAGGCCGGCGTCCAGAAGACTTTCCAGCATCTCATCGCCGTGCGATGCTCGGTTGGGGAGCTTCCGAAGCAGGATCCTGTACCAAGCCGCGTACAAGTCGAGCCTCTCCTGCGGAGTGAGCTGGTGTGGCTCCATGCTAAGCAGCACAGGCGCAGGTGTAGCAAAGAGGAGAGAGAGAGAGGCGAGGCAATGAAAGCACGCTATCTCGACGCTGGCAACGTCCCCTCGGACAATCCGCGCGCCACGAGCTCGCGGACGCGCGGACGCCGCCGAACCCGCGGACAAGCCGGATATCCTTGCGGAAACGAAAGCTTCTAGACGCTTCCGAGCGCTTGCAGACCGTCATAGCCGCATGGCACGCTATCGCGTGCCTTGTAGCTTGGGTCGAGGCGCAAGAATGTCCGGATTGACAGGCGAATTGCCCCGGAAAAAACAACGTCCGAACTGGGAGCTTCTCGAAAGAAAAAACGCTTGCGCAGCTTGCGCAGACAGTCGAGCACGCAGCTTTCAGCAGGCTAGAGAGACACGCAGAAGGGAAAAGGAAAGGTGCACCCACGACCCTACGCGTTTTCCGAATCCGGTGATCCCGCCCACGTCCCCATGACCGTCTTACGTATGTCGACGCTCTCGAGCGCCTCTCGGATCTGCACGAGCGCGTCCGAATCCTGCGCGTCCGACGCGCTGCGGTACCACTCGCAAGTGTTCGACCGTATGTCGGAGTCGCTCGCTGAGCGCGACCGGGTCCGCTTTTTCGGGAGGTGTTGGAGCGGTTGAGGCGAGGTCGGTTTCTCACGATAGTCGGCCCGCTGGGGAGCCTGTTCCGCGTCGCGCTGGTGGATCCAGTCGGCTACATGCTGCGTAAGCGAGTCGACTTCGACGGATGCGGTGGCGACTTTGAGCCCGGGGATGCGGTCGCGGGCGTAATCAAAGTCGGGAAGTGCGCCGGCGGAGTTGGCTGGCGTAATGTCGCAGACGCAAGACTTGAGCGCGGCAAACCTCGTCGTGTCGATCAGGTACACGAGGGCCTTCTCCGGGATGACCTTTTTCAGGGCGGAGGCGAGCAGGGCGTCCTGCTCGGCGCAGCAGCGGGCGATTTGCTCCTTCAACTCGGGCGGCAAGCTATGCAGTCCGGTCTGCGCAGTCTTCATTATCGCTGAATGGCGGTAAGGCGGTGAGAACGAGACGCGATGAGCCGCTCGTCATCATGTTGGTGCAAAAGTTCCCTTCCACCCGTAGGCAGCTATTGTACAGTCTATCTCGTCGTATATACAGGCGCGAGCTTACCAACTGTACGCACCGACCCCGAAAGACTTGCCTGTAAAGTCTGAAACCAGCTCCGGAAATTGTGGTCATCCAATTCAATTCAGAGCGCAGGTTGGTTCGACTACAGCACGTTTCCAGGTCGAACTACACCGCACGGCTCTTGTACAGTACCGCCTGCTTGTCATTCTCGAGCCTTTCGCCGCCGACGTTCGGGTGGTTGGACTCGAAAGCGAGGCAGCCCGGATGTGTACGCTGAGCAGCGAGGGTGGCGGAGCGGTACGCGCACGAACCGCGGAGACAGCTGTGGACGGGAGGTTGCTTGGAAACGGTGCTAGAGCGGATGATGGCACGTTTGTGTTCCGCGAGCGATGGCCCCTTTGAAAGAGAAGCCGCGCTTGCTTGACGCTTTGAGCCTAAAACTCGAGTTGAGCATCATTCTGCCTGTTTCAGGTGGCATACCGAGTACAGCAAAGAGCTCACAGAGCATATCACCGAGACCAGCACCCGCGTCTGATCCCTGTGGCGACTCTTCGTAGGCGACATGTGACGAGGACGACGGTGGGCGGAGGCGTACAGGTTTAGAGCTACAGGAAGGCGGGGACAGCTTTGGCCGTCAAGCCGGTGTTGAAGCAGGTAGCTGTGCGATGCGCAGCGTCGCGGTCCGTGAAAGCGATCGAAGAGCGGGAGGCGGCAGAAGGAGGTGAAGGGCGAAACAGCGTACGGCCGAGTCTGCCTGGAAGAGCAGCGGCGCAGCACCTCATGATCGACGTTGCCTTAAGCGTTGGCTCATGGCTGGTTGTAGAGCTACAGCTGCTGAACTCGAGGACGGGCGCTTGGTTCTGGCAGGCGAGGGTCCGGGACTAGCAAAGAGAGGTACCGGGGAGAAAGCAGGTCGAGCGCGTGCGTACGTAGATCTGCACACAACTGTCTGCACACAAGTGTCAGCTTGGAACAAAGACTCCCGCGAGGGGGGGGGGGGGGGGGATTGATCCAACAAGTAAAGGGAGAGATTCCTCGTATACATACGGTCCTACCCGCCCTCCAGCTTCGACTCCGATCCCGCGCCTTCCTTCCACGCCTCGATGACGGCCCTGCGCGTGTCAACAGCTGTCTCGCATCTGCGCCAGCGTGTCCGCGTCCTGCGCGTCGCGCGCGCTCCGGAACCACTCGTTCAAGTGCTCGAGCGTGCGCTGAACCCGTTCGCTCAGATCGGCCGCGTCCTCCTTGGAGTAAGGATACCGCACCGGTTCGGGATAGGTTGATTCGGTGTGGCGGTAGATGTGCAGGTCTGGGCGTTGTTCGGATTGACGCCGGTTGTACCATTCGAATAGGCGATGCGAGATCGACTCGAACGCGGGGGACCCTTTTGTCGACTTAGAACCCGGGAATGCGAGACGCGACGCCGTCGGAGAGATCGAGACTGGAGTTGCCCTTGCCGTCGTCAGGAGCGGGAGGAGGGTAACACACGCACGACTTGAGAGCGCCGGGAATGTGGTCGAGTCGATCGAGGCCAAGAGAGTCGCGGACGCGCTCGCGAGGTCGCGCAAGACGAGTTGCCTCACGCGAGGGAACTGCTCCGTGAACGCAAGCGGGGTCGAGTCGTGGACATAACGGCCCAGTCGGTAGTTTCAGCCCACTCGTTGTTGTCGGCTTCATGGTCGGCGCAGCCGATCTCGAGGTCGAGGCTGCGGAGAGTTTCGGCGAATCGGTGGGCGAAGCGCAGGAGGGGCGCTGAGGAAGGCTCGGCACCGGGAGGGAGTTGAGAGCGGACGTAGGTCCCCGTCAACACCAGTTGGCGCAGTCTCGGGGGCGGAGGCGAGTGAGGCAGGGTTGCCGGATCGCCGAGGAGGACCGGTTTCAGGGCGCCGTGGTCGTTGAACAGCTCGATGTGGACGGTGAGCGAGTCGAGGTTCGGGAACTTGTCCAAGATCAAGGCAAACTCGGCCGGGTGGGTGTCGTCGGCGATGGCGTTCACCTCGAGCGTTTTCAGGTTGGCGCCGCTAATGCGCTCGAACGAGCTCAAGAGGTCTTGAGGGACCGCCATCGAGTGCACGATCGCCTCGGCGCGCTCGAGCAAGCCCAAGATGACCTTTTCTCGCTCTTCATACTCGAGGGTGTACGCCCTGATGTCGTCCGGATCGAGTTCCATTTCGTTCGCTCGGTCGACGATGTGCCGCAACCCGAATCGCAAGTCGCCGACGAGTTCGGGCGTGTGGAGCGGGAGGGCGCGGATGAGATCGACCATGCGGCTTGAAGCGATGTGCCGCTCTGTATTGTCGTCGCGCGTCGAGGGGTCCCTCCCACAAGCGGACAAAGTGGTGCCCTCGCCGCGGGAGGACCCTCGTGGCGAAATGGACGGAATACATCTTCTTGACCGGCAACACCTGAGCGAATACAAGCTTCATCATCAGGGGGGGGGTTACAGTCTTTTAAAGAATTTCAAGAGAAGCAAACGGACCTCGAAAAGAACGGGCGCGGCGAGCTCGTTCCACTCGCGCGAGACGGCGGCGAGGGCGTCGAGGGACCGGTTCTTCGTGACTGCGCGGTGGAGCGGGCCGTGGAGCGCCAGCCGCGTATGGATCGGGATGTCTTCGTCGATCAGCGTTCCGAAAGCACAGGCGAGCAAGTCATCCTGGTCGGCGCAGCACTGCACGATCTGCTGCTTCAGTTCGGTGGGCAGGCTGTGCAGACCGGTCTTCATACCGCGCAGTGATTGCCGATCAAGGCGGTCGAAGAAAGCGGACTACAGTACAGGCCCGCTGTCCGCTGCTCGCTGCGCTGATTCGCCAGTTTCAGCATGTTCATCGGGCGCAGGTTGACGCGGAAGCAGCTCGAACGGATGACGGCAACGCTCGCCTTTGTTGCGCTCCCTTTGCTCCTCGCCGACTGTGACGACTCGGGAGGCCACAGAGAGGTGAGTCACTAGCTAAAGCAGAGCCAGCTATGCCCTGAGCTGACCTCTGTCACCGGACCGCTCGCCGCAGTTGCTCCCCTCGAGTGCCACCCGCTGCCCCACCTCGACCAGGATGAACGCCCTCCCGCCGCCGCATACGCCCGTGCCGAACCACGCCAGGCACGGTTCGACCAGTTCAGTCTCGTCCATCTCGCAGTTCCAACAACCGCAACCGTTCATGCCGAACCCGTCGACCTCGACCGTGAACCAGACCCGGATCCTCCTCCTCTCCAACTTTAACCCGGCCCTCAAAACCAAAGACCTGATCCAACTCGTCTCAGACCGCGTCCCGACCGCCTCCCCCGCCGACAGCTTCAAACTGAAGTGGCGAGACGACACCTCGTGCTTTGTCGTCTTTGCCGAACCCTTCGCCGCTAAGCGCGCCTTTCTCCGCTTGATCGCAGACCCCCCGGCACCGTTGTCCCCGCGTGAAACGGGAACCTACGCCCCGTGCATTCATGCCTATACGGGGGCCGATTCGGCCCAGATCATCCAAGCCGTGCAGAACAAGCAGCGCAGTCGGTCCATCGCCGGGATGGGTGCCGTCTCGGGTTCGGCGATGGCGGCGGGGGGTCCCCCGGCGACTCAGTCGGGAGGCCAGGGTCATCACCGTACCGCTTCGTGGACTCGGCAATCGATCGACCGCCGCGCCGCCGCGTCCCAACTCGCCGCCGCCGCCTCCGTTCCCACCGCCGCCCCTGCTGCCAACAACGGCGCTCCTTCCTCGCCTACTCGCACCCGTACGACCACCAACAACAGTACCACTAGCGATGGAGGTGACTCGACCCGACCCGGACTGGGAGCGGGAACAGGAGCGGGCTCCGACTTGCACTCGTACTCGTGGAGGGCTTCGAGTCCGGACGTGGTCACTTCGGGAGGAGGCGCGAGTGGGATCGTCGCAGGGGAAGCGCCGAGGAGGTTCGGTGGTGGTGGTGGTGGTGGGACACATGGAGCGACAACCAAGTCGGATTGAGGGGGGGGGGGGGTGCTTGCGCCGCTGAGGTGGGGGAGAAAGGGAATCGCTGTCGGGAGGAGGGGCGTGAACCGTCGAGTCTCGCTCAGGCCGACTTCCTCCCCAACAGCTCCCCAGGAGACGAAGCGAGACTCGGGCGCAGAGAGAGGGATCGTCGGAAAACCCTACAAAAGGGTAAGTCACCGCCCCGTTTCCTGTTTTCTTCTTCGGCATAAGAAGAAACCGCCGCTCGAACACCCGTCGCTACGTTCACCGCAGGAGGAGGAGCAGCGATGACTCTGATACGCACCATCTCGTGGCATTTTGCAGTTCCGATTCGTTTCTATGCATTCCAAGTGTCGCCACGCCACCACATTCCTCTCGATTTCTTTTCGGCTTCTGGCGTCGCTCGCGCTTTCTCCTACTCCTCCAACCCCTTCCCCCTCGCTCAGTCCCTTTTCTCTCTCTGTGTAGCCCTGTGACCAGCTTTTGTCCATACGCATGATTTCGCCACCTGCGGAAATATTCTTCGCGAGTCCGACTCCGACCCGGCGGCTGTTTTTCACGCGCATCTCGCCCGCTTCGGTGCTGCGCAAAAAAAAACAAAAAAAGGCTTGAGCAGCGTCGGGCTCTCCCTCTCCTCTTTTCTTCTTCCCTCTCCTGCATATCTCTCGAGAATCAAATTTCTACGCTACGACACCAAATCCGCTCAATCCGAACCCTCGTCATCATGTCGCCCCCACTCTCGTCGTCCTTCGCCCTCGCCACCTTCCTCACCCTCTTCGTGACGCTCCTCGCGTCCCTTTCCGTCGTGCCCGTCGTCCATGGCCAGTCCGCCGGACTAGGACTAGTCCAGTGCGCTCCGGCGCAGGTCCAAGTTGGCGGCGGGTCCGGTCCGTACACCGTCTCCGGTGCGTCGCCTCGTCGTCGTCTCTTCGTCTCTCGTTCACCTTTTCTCTGTTCGCATCGTATCCGGACCGGACCAATCTGGATCACGTCCGGACCACCGGACCAAGTCACTGAGTACTGGTGAGGGTTGGAACAGTCCTCCCCGCCGGCGCGAACGGTCAACTCGCCGCCGACGCCGAACCGCTCGAGACTTTCCCAGCTCTAAACCAATCGGGCGTCGCGTCCTGGCTCGTCAACGTCCCCTCCGGTGAGTTCTTGGACCTCTCTATCGCCTTCTACCACAAAATTCGAACTGATCACGAGTGGCTGGGGAACACCGGGGGCAGGAACGACGGTCCGCCTCGGCGTGAGGGACGGGACGGGCGCCGTCAGTTACTCGGACCCATTCACCGTTCAATCCGGCACCTCCAACGATTGGTACGTCCCTCGCGCTCTCTCTGGTGAAGATATGCAGGACGCCATGTCCTGACTCGCAAGTTCGAAAGCCTGCCCGCCTCGTCCGCCGTCCCGACTTCAAGCGCGACTACCTCGGCGTTGTCCTCTTCTCCTTCGTCGTTCGCCTCCTCGCAGCCCGACAGCAGTGCTAGCCGCAGCAGCTTGACGGCGACGACTGGCGTTTCCACTTCCGGATCCGTCACGCCTTCCTCGATGTCTTTGAGCTCGCTCCGCCGCTCTTCCTCTTTGACCGGATCGGTCACTACGCAACTAAGGTGCGTTCGAGCCCTAGTCTATGTCTCATTTGTATGTTTCTTCGCTGTCTGTGAAACTTGAGTGACTGATGGTCTCCCCCTGATGCCAAAGCTCGTCGTTTGCCTCGTTGTCGACCACGACCACCCGCCCTTCGATCTCCTCGACGAGCTCGAGCTCGAGCACGCGCACATCGTCGTCTTCGTCGAGCATGACCAGCTCGGCGAGCGCAATCGATCCGTCGGCGACGAAGCAACTGAGCAGCGACGCTTCGAGTCTGCGTCCGTGAGTCTGCTCTCTCTCCTCGTCAGTGAGAGTCACTTGAAGTGACACTCGAACCCCGCCTCTACAGGCACGCCGTCCAGCTTACGACTTGGCTTTCGGCGGCTCTCTTGATCCTCGCCTGCGCCTAAGCCTGCCGTGCAGGTTCGCTCCGTCTCTCCCCCCCTCGCTTGTTTCCCTCGCATTCCCCACTGTAGACCTTCTTGAAACGCACGCATACGGACATGCTCGAACTGTTATGATATGGCAACAAGAGCGAAGTGGGACCACTCTACAGGAACCCGACGAGGAGCTTCTCCTCCTGCAATTTTTCCCGCCAATCAAACACCCACCCTCTCTCGTCAACGATCTTCCAGAGTCGCTCGAGCGCCATGACGTTGTCGCGGTACCCTTGCTGTTTCCCGCACACCTCGAGACCCCTCCGGCAGAGAGCGCGGTCGCCCGAGAGGATGGCGCATGTCCCGGCGAGGAACCACGGAACGGCTCGAGTCGCCGGGGCGGACAAGTAGTCATCGTATGCGATTGAGGGAGACGGAGGCGCCGATGCGCGGTTCGTGTCGCTCGGCGCGCCGGTGGGGGGAGAAACCGCCCTCGATGACGATGACGACAACGACGCGGGAGGAGGAGGACGCGGACTGTGGTGGTTCAGCATGCGGACTCCGATCTGGAGGATCTGCTGCACGGCGTCTCGGATCGGCTTCGAGAGCGGTCCGTGGCGGTGAACGACTTGGTACAAAAAGACAATGACGGCCTGCAGGTGCGAGTCTTCATAAGCAATCGAATGGCGGTCCAAGCAAAGAGCGAAAGGGAGACGCACGTGTCGCCACATCTCTGAAGTTGACACTTTTTCGACGTAGCCCGCCGAGTCGGCAAGGTCCTGCGCATCAGGCGGCGGCGGCTTCCATTCCCGCACGGCGTTCTCGATCCCCTGCGCCTTGACCCGGACCACCTCATCTGGCAACGCGTCCATCTCGCACGCGAGATTCGCGGTCGCCGCAACGCAGAGCATCAACCCGACCGGCAACCCTTGATGCGCGTTGACGTCGTACGGTTGTGAAGTGACGTCGTCGACGACGGCGGATGAGGAGGACGAGTTGCTGTGCGCAGGTTCGCCGGGGAGGTTCGAGAAGGCAAAGAGGGTGCGGCGGCGAGGGATGCAGATGCAGCGGATGCAGTCGGACCAAGCCACGACGGTCAAGAGCACGTTTGCCGAATCCCGGATCGCCGACAAGTCCAGCAGGGGTCTGTTCGGCGAATGTGCGAAAAGGAGAGAGGTTTACGTCAGTCTGCGTGATTGACGACAAGGACGGAAAGCGCGAACGCACTGAGGACCGAGCGCCTCATTGATAAAGTACTCGCCCAGGAGCAAGATGGCGTTCGCAGCCGCCGCGCCGTACTGATCAAACTGGTACGCCTGCATATCGAGTACCGCCACCATCTTGGCCTCGAGCGGTATCGGCGCCTGTAGGTGTTCGATCGCGCGCTGGAAATAGAGGTTACTCTGGGCGAGGAGGCGCGCTTGTTGCTCGGTTGTGGTCGCGAGATCAGAAGGGTTCAAAGCGGGGTCCTGTTGCTGCTGTTGCTGTTGCATTCGGAGGCGGTACAGCATGACCATGGCCATGCTTGCGTTCCGACTCAGTTCGGACGAGGTGGCGGCGTTGTAAGCGCGCTGGACGACCACTTCTCGGACCGGTTTCGGCAACGAGCGGAAGAAGCCTTGATTGAAGGTGTTGTCTTTTGAAACGTCTCGGGTCAGCCTGAGGTCAGCTTGTCGGACATGACACCTCTACTCACAGGCGACGGGATCGACCATCGGCGGCCCTTCTTCGTCGATCGCGACCGGTAGAGTCTGGATAACAGAGGATTGTTGTTGTGTGGCCGTCTTGCTGTCGGCGGTAAGCTCCGTCGACGTTGACTGAGAAGGAGCGGGTGACGGGTGCGAGGAGGGCGACGGCGACGACACGGCTTGATTGCTCGGAACGAGGTGCGCTCGTGAGGAGGACAGGAGCGACGGCGCGCTCGACGTCGTCGAAGGTGTCATCGTAAGCGCAAAAGATGACAACGACACGTCATTGGGATGTGGCGTCAGACCCGAAGAGTATGCGGCTGCATCGGGGCTCGGACCCGACTCGGCGGCGATCGAAGGCGCGCCGGCGCTCCCATTTGCGGACGACAAGCCTCCTCCGAGCGAGTCCCAGAAGCCTGCTTCGGCATCAAGCGAGTTGAAGAAATCGGTCAGGTCGTTCGTATCGACGCTGGGGCGCAGGAACGCCGAGAGGGAAGAAGCGGGCGCGAGAATGTCGAGGTCGGCGAAAGGGTTCGGAGTGGTGAGCGGCGGGGGTCGGAAGGGCAGGTCCTGGGACGTCGGGATTGCTTCGAGCGGTACGCGACCGGTCAAGAAGTCGGGCAAGGGGAGAGATGCGTTCGGGAGCGGTTGTTGGTCCGGTCGATCGGGCAGGGCATGACCCGAGCTGTCGCCGGCGGAATCGTTCCCCGGCAAGGAGAAGCCGGCTGTGACAGCTTCCAAGCCAGTATTGTTGTACGGCTGAACGGGAGCGGGACCGGCGGCGGTATACCGCACGTCCGTCATCTGTTCGTCGTCGCCTCCTCGTCCTCCTTCATTCTCGCTGCGGGTTTCCGACCCGGCATCGCTCAACCTGCGCGGGACAAAGCGTTCCTTTTTCGACGGCTTCTCCGAGTCTGCGCCGCTCGCCTTGACGCCTCGAACGAACGTCTTGAGCGGTTTCTCGCCCGGCGGAGTCGGCCACTCGCACTGCCACGCGCCGACAAAGCAGCGCCTGCACGCGCCGCGGTGCTCGTCCAAGCGGGTCTCGTCGCACTTTTTGTGGCGCGAACGACCTGGCAGAGTGCTCGGAGCGTCAGCGACAAGTCCGGTCGAGCGGGAGGAGGACGAGTGCGCGAACAGGTGAGGCAGCCGGCTCGACTGCGCGTCTTTGCTTCCTTGTCCTTGTCGCCCGAGCGTACCGCCGGCATGTACCGCGTCCAATGCTGTAGCACCAACGTATCGTGTCTAGATCAAGCTGCCTGCTGCGAGTTGCGAGCAGAAATCCGGGGTCAAGTTTGATCGACCAGCGAGCTCTGCTGATAACGCCGACATCAATCCTCTCCGTCGGCGGTCTGCAGCCTCCGGAGCGTGCGTTCCTTAGATCAACGCTACGTAAAGACGATGTCCCCCACCTAGACGCCTCGACCGTCCGGGCGGAGAAATGGCGTTTCTTTCCTTTCAAGCGAGAAGGGAGCGCGGCTAAGCGCGCTTGCGGCTCTCCTTCAGGCCAACTCCAGGCTGCACTGCTTGCTCCCCTCAACCCGGCGTCACGCACAGAGAGATAGTGTCCATGCAGGCAAAAAGAACACGAGAGTGTGTGAGGGATGTAGCTACTATACCGAGAGAAGGGAGTTCATGGTGTCATGCGAGACCGATGCATGTACGGGAGAGGGTGTGTAATAACCGGGGTTTCGTTAATGGAAGAGAGAGTATAGTCGGGAGGGAGAGCGTTGTCGTGAGAGCGATGCGGCGGAATGGCAAGACAGAAGAGACAAGTGTCCTTTGGGCGAAGGAAGCAAGGAGCGGATTGTTTACTCGTGCGAGGTGAGCGACCACGAGTCGAGCGCGACGCTCGGCGGGGAGACGTAGCTCGACTCGGACCAGCCGGGCCATTGCGGCTGTTTTCAAGCGATGTTTGATCAGCAAACAATGCGGGCAAATAGATACAGAGAAAGAGAAAGAGCACAACGCACGTTGAACAGGACCTCGATGGTCTGGTCTCCCGCCGCGACATCAATCATCAACACCGTCACGCCCGGGTTCGGCTGGTCGGCACTCGCCGTGACCGTCTCGCCGTTGTACACCGTCGTCGTCGGGTCCGAGTCGAGCCGCGCCGCCGGCGTCTGCGTCGTGAACGCCGCGCCCGAAGGGGACCGGATCGTCGCGATCAGTTGCTCGCCGCCGAGGTCGAGCGTCGCGGTCGCGCCGTTGTTCGAGAGCGTGACGGTCGCGTTCGTGTGCATGCGCCTGTCGCAGCGGCAAAACAGTCTGTTAACTTCTACTGGCCAGGCCGTTGAAGAAAGCGAACTCTGGCGAACTCACCACTGAATCTCGCCCGACGTGTTGATCTCGTCGCGGAGAAGGATCTGACGACGGCCGTTGAGGTAGCGGATACCGCGCTTGGCAGACTGGGCGAGTTTCGACATCGCGAGTCAGCAAAAAAAACCATTCGAGGAGAAAAGAGGCAGAAAACCAAACGCCGCGGGCTCACCGTCGTCGAGTTGTACAACTCCGAGAGGTCGGTCGTAAAGTACACCGTCGACGAGTTGGCCGGCGCATAATCGAGCGCGTCTTGCGCCTCTCCCGTCGACTCAAACTTGGTCGTCGGAACGCCCGTCACGACCTGGTCGTCGTTGTTGATCGTGAACGTGTTTTGGCCCTCGGTGCGCTTGCGGTAGTACAACCAGCGGGGCGAGTTCTGAGCCTCGGACGAGAAGTAGCCGCTGTGGTTTGGCGGTTGGCGTTTTGCGCGCGAGTCAGTTCGTGTACTCGAAAGCAAGCGAGGGGAAGGGGAACACGCACTTGGAGAGGTAGTCGCCCGAGCCGAGTTCACCCGCCCACCGCTGACCGATCGCATCTATGACAAAGTCGCCCGCGTCGAGGTCTCCGTGCGTCTGGTGGCCCGTCAGCGCGCCGGCCTTCATGGCGATGTACGTCCCTTCCTGGTTCGTCCACGACATGCGACCCGAGAACCACGCGTCGGTCGTGTTGGAGAAGTGGCGGTCGAGCGCGAGGCCGTCCCAGAACTGGCCCGACACGGCCGGGTTGTAGTACAGGAGCGACATCGGCTCGGGAGCGTCGCCGCGGTCGCGCTGGAACAGCGTGTACTGAGGCATGTCTGTGCGTGTGTGGTCGACGGGGCAGTTCATCGGTCAGTCACCGACTCTGCCGAGGGTGACGAAAGAGCGAATCCCGAGGAAGACTCGAAAAACGCACCATACTGCTGACCGTAGAACATCAAGCCGTTGGCGGTGGCCGTGTACTTGTTGGGACCGCAGTCGCCATAGTTGAACAACCCTTGCAACCCGGTCACGTACATGTGGTACGTCGCCGACAGCTTCATGCCCGGGTTGGCATCGAGGAGGTTCTGCGTCGATCCGGTCGCCGAAAGGAGGGACGCGGCCATCTCGACGTGCGAGTAGGTGCCAAAGTACCAGTAGTTGGCCGTCTCGGACCAGGTGCCGTCCGGAGTCGGGGAGAAGGCGCAGTGCGCGTTCGCGTTCGGGACCGTGTACCCGAGCAGCGACTTGGCGCGGCCGGTCGGGTCCTCGTTGATGATGGCGAGGGCGCCCATCGTCATGCCCTTGTTGCAGACGCAGTTCCAGTTGCCGTCGACCGAAGACCACCACTGGTACGCCTGACCGGCACCGGTCGGCGCTTCAAAGACGTTCAGGCCGTAGCTGAGACCCTGGTTGAGGATGGACCACATGATGGCGGTGCGCTGCTCTGGAGTCCAGGCCTCGTACATCCAGTCGTACGCGAGCGCGAACGCCTCGGTAAACTCGGCACAGTCGAGGAAGTGAGACTGGCAGTTCCAGATGTCGCCGTTCGGGTTCGACTGGCCGAACGCGGTCGACGTGTTGCCCGACGCGACCTGGAGTTCTTGCCACGTGCGGTCGACCCACTTGGTATCGTTCGAGAGCTTGTACGCATAAGCCCAGTGCTTGATCCGGAGTTGAACCTCGCGAGCCGGGTCGAGGACGCCCGATCCGGACAGGCCGCCGTCTTCGACGTACGCGACGGGGTCCATGTCGGCGAAGCGGGACGCGTTCAGGAAGACGGTGTCGTTCCAGTACGACATGTAGCTGTCGGCGGCGATCAAGGACGGCAGGCAGTTCCACCGGGTCTCGGTCGCGATCAGCAACGGGTGCGACGTTTTCGGGTTCGAGAGCGAGAGGCCGGACGTGTCCTCGGCCGGGCACTGCAGGGCCGCGTTCGAGACGACGGTCGGCTGGGCGATGGTGGCGCTTCCGGTCGTGGTCGGGTAGAGCGGGTTGCCGTACGCGTCGGTGGCGGTCGGGACGACGGCCTCGTTGCCGCTGCCCTTGGTGCGAGTCGCCGGGTCCTGCGCGCCCGAAGTGCCTGCGCCCGCGGCGGCGTTGGCATTGCCACCCGAGGCGCTGTTGTTCTTGTTGTTGTCGTTGTTGGCGGCGCGGGAACCCAACACGCCACCGAGGACGGCTCCGAGGATGATGGCGACGAGGACGAGGGCGCCGACGACCCACGGCCACTTTTTGCGACCGCGGCCGCCATTACCTGCTCGTCCGCCCTTTACGCCATTGGATCCAGCCGGGTACTGGGTCTGCTTGTTGGGCAAGTCGGCATAGCTCTCGTGTCCCGGCGCTTGTCTGCGGGGTTGGGGGGGGCGTCGCGAATCAGGGCGCGGTGTGGTTGGAGACGGCGGCGGAGCGAGTTGGGGGAGGTTACGTGTCGTCAGTTACGCGTCTCTGCCACTCGCAACGCGTCTCGCGCGGGCTGGGTGAGCAAGGCGAAGGCTCGGCGCGGCTCGGCGACCCCTGGGATCGGAGAGAGCACACACCGCCACGGGAAGAGGAGCAGGGACTGACGAGTACTGGTGCAGCGGGATCTCTGAATCCGCAGACTGTCGATACATGCTCGCCTGTCTCCTCGAGGCGTGCCGGCAGCAGAGAGACAACTCGACTCGACTCTCGCCGCCAACTCGAGTTGTTCAACTTTGTCTCGTTCAGCTTCGGCCCTGCCGACGCGAGGCTCTAAATATATCCACCCGGCGACCTATTCTCGAGTGCATCCAAACAAGAGCTCGTCCACTTGCCAGGGTTGCAGGCTGCCTCTCGACGCCGCTCTCGCGCCTCTCCTCATCCCCTGCCCAAGGCGCAGCTGCCCTCGTCAGCCGAGTTCGTGCTTACGCTTTCACGCTCGATCGATGCTGTCCGGATCTCTGCTATCCACCGCTGAGAACCGCAGAACGTGCACGCAACACTCGACCCGCTACGCCGATCGCCGTCCAGTCCGACAGCATCGTCCTGAGAGGGCGACCAAGTTGCTGGGCTCGCTCGAATATTGCTGCTTCTCCAGGACGTACGCGCAATGTCCGACAACAGTAGAATGCCGACGCTAGTCTCTGGTCGCGGTGCGAGAACTGGCTCAAGTCGCTAAAGCTGAGACGGTTGAGCGAGTCAGTCCGTCTGACTCTTCCGTTTGCGCGCTTTCTCGATCTCGGCTGTCATCAGCCGTCCCCGCTCGTACAGGACGAAACCTTCGCCTCTACGGTCACGCCGGAGCAAAGAGCAACCGGGCATTCAGCTGAACGAGCCCAAGTGCCGAGGCCATTCGACCCGTGCGGCTTGTCCGCGGACCTCGCCTCGTCCACGTCGTGACCGGGACCCCAGTTCGTGCGCTCGACATGCTCTCGCTCTACCGACTTTCAACGTTCCTCCCTTACGCCAGTCAGCCCCATGTCTGAGATCCTCCGCACGCGTGAATCGCGCGTACGCCACCACGACGACGGCCGAACTTGTCCGCCTGCTGCGTCCCCGCCTATCCAACCTCGTACGCTCGGGCCTTTCTTTGAGTCCGAAGCACGCCATTCGTTCCTGACCCCGCTCGGAATCAATACTGATACCACGTCTCGTGGACAGACTATGTTCTTTCGCTGCCGATGCGCCCTTTCAATGGCAGCCGTGCTGCTTCAGCAGATGAACCTCTCGCGCCTGATAGATCAGTGAGAGGCCTCCTGGAGGGTGCGTCTACAGTGCGATCACCTGACAAGTGTCCTTCGAACAAGCCTCACGTTGTGCTACACCGACAGCTCCGGACTTGTCGAGGCTTTATGAAGAACAAGTCGCGCATTTGAACCTGCCCCGCCGAGTCGATCCACTCCAAGCTTGTCCGGTGTGTCAAAAAAAAACCCTATCTCGCTTGTACTCGGAACGCTCACTCGACGTCCGCTCCTGGGAAGTTACATCTCGACGCGCAGCGGCAAGGCCTGCTCGAAGCTGTCAAGCTTTTTCGTCGCTGGTTCATCGAGCAGGTCCTTCTTCCGGGAAGGAAGGCAACAAAGATCCCACAGGGCATTCTAGACGTGCCGGTTATCATCAGGAACACAATGCAGGAGGAAGAAGCATGTGAGTCCTCTTCTCTTTTGGCCCTTCTCCAAAAATGACCTTACATCGAGGCTTTTTTTTCTCCGCCAGACCGTACGCAGTACCGATGGGAATTCCCAGGCCTGATGCGACCCGTCCGATTCATTGACGGTAAATGGGTCCTCACGCGAGTTCCAACTTCCGATGATCAACAACAGCAGCATTACATGGTCGGGCCCGGATTAGTGGGCTCGTTCGACCCGGGCCCAGCTCCGCGGGCATTTTCGCAGAGGAAGTATTGGTCTTGGGCACGAGGGGAGCACAATCAAAGTCGACAGCGGTTTGTATGGGATTCTCGTACCGGTAAGCCGACCCTTTCCTCCAGTTCCTCTCACCTTTTTTTTTTTTTTGTTTTTTTTTTTTTTTTGTTTTTTCCCTGGCTCTTTTGCTCACACCTCTCTATGTACCGCTCTTACCCCCTGCACCCTAGCTTTGTTAGTGCCCTCCACAGATACTTGGTGCAGATGGAAGCTGCTCGACCGCGACACGAGCTGGATACGGAACCCGAACCCGAATGCGGTTCCTCAGAGAGTAGCTTTTAACGTCATCCTCGGCACCTCGAGAGAATCAACCATACATACGGTTGTCTTCAGTATTGCGCTGCATCAGGCGTGCTTGCGAGCCCTGAGGCGCCTGGCGCGCGAGCCGACTGCGCGGAATTCGCAAAACCGAGCTACTCCAACCGCACTACTTCAAGGTCCGGGGACTCGACGATGAGCTATAGTCTCTTCCAGGTCTTCCAACTTATTATTCCTGCAATTGATATATGGGCTATTTAGAGTGATCGGTCCGCAGGCAGGGAACGAATGTTTTTGCGAACAAGGCACCTTGTGAACGAAGAAAAGAGTGCTTATGACACACCGCAGGCCAGAGAGAGTGTAGCACATGATACATCGTGCTTACAGCTCTAGGCTCCAAAACATCGAGACTGGGCAGGGAAGTGGCAGAATTGTGCAGGAGGAGTTTTTTTGACCGAGGTTGACCGAGGCTGGCCGTCTCGCAGAGCCCGACGTTTCTTGTTTCTACCCTTCCCACTTTCGAGTCGCTTGTGTAGACTCTTCGCGGATGGCAGTATCACGCAGTCTCGCTATACTCTGCGCCCCACAAATCGCTCAATTATGCTGCCGGCCTGCTCTTCCACCAACGGAAAGGGTGGTGGCGCTTTTCGGCTGAAACCCCATCCTCTTGGCTTTGCCAAGCTCGTTAAGAATAGCGCGTCTCCACGATGGCCACGCTCGGCTGTTCGGCGTTGCGAGGCCTCCCACGCGCGAGCCACGAGCTCGTGCCGACCCGGCTTGTCCGCGGAACTCTTCCCTTCGTGCTGCGTGCTTTGACTTTGACTCGATACGCTCGACCAATGCTTGACTCTGCTCTCGCCACAACAGCCTAAGCTCGACCGCCTGAAAGCTCAACTGCCTTGCGCTTGAACGCTGCCGGCTGTAGGGAATCCGCCTCGCCGCAAAACATGTCCGACGGGCGACTTCGGCCGCCGTCACGCCCCTGGCAACCTCGTTCGTAGCCTCACTCCCTCTCTCCTGGCGCCCGAGACAGGGTGCTAAGCTTCGGCTCTTTTCTGCAGTCATCCCCCCCGAGCCTCTTCCGGAACACCCAGATCCGCGTGCGGCATGAGCAAAAAGATCCTGTTTCAGAGCAAAGCTGACAAGCCGTGATTAACAGAGGCGGTCGCTTTCTCTGAGCTCTATCAAGCAGAGGTAGAGGTGTTGCACCTGAGGGGTCAAACTGACTGGCGGATAGCTCACGAGGTGCGCACCAGCCTGTCAAAACAATTTCCTTTCCTTGTGCACTGAAACACACACTCTCCAGCGCTTTCAACTTGCCAGGCGATCCGGACTATCTACTGCTATTCACCTGTTCTGGTATTGGTTGTCCAACTCAATAGTTGGTCAGCCAGATGACAACTTTCTGAAGGGTCTCCTCCTGGTCCCAGTTCAGCTTGAAGGCGAACAGGAACAATGTACGTCTCTGCGTTCCTTCTACAGCAACTGTTTGATTTCCTGCGCTGACTGCAAGTCATCCTAGTTGGGGAGCATACAGAGCACTGGGAATTGCCAGGCTTAACACACTTGATCACCTTTGACCACGGGCAGTGGACATGCCTACCTGCCCCTATGCCAAGCGAGTTTGTTGCAGCAGGACCAGGGCCGTTACAGCCCGACTATCCAGCTGACAGTGCACTCCTGCACAACTACCGGCTATGGGCTGCTGGAGATCTGGACGTGTTTGGACGCAGTTTCGTGTGGGATTCTCAGAAAGGTGCTTGTCAACGAGCTTGTTTCAGCCTTTTTGATCTCTAACTGTCCTCTTTGACAATGTCCTCTCCCAGTGTGGCCAAACTCCCCCATACCCTGGGCGAGATGGGAACTTCTTGATCGAAATGTGGAAGGCTGGCGTTACAATCCCAATCCGCTGGCAGTACCCCAGAAGATGGTGTATCGGGTTACAAGCCGCAGCAATTGGGGTCACTCTCAGACGCACAGAGTTGTCTTCAGTGTTGCTCTACATCAAGCCTTCCAAAGGGCCAAGTGGGAGTTCAATCGCAACCTCGTGTACGGTCCAACCGCCCGCGGTTGTGATGTTCCCGCAGGCCGGCAACGCCACTGAGGCATTCTTGCGGTAGATGCTGCTATGGGATGTAGTTTTGGATTGCAAATCTCCTTTTGTTTTCATTTTTGATTACTGTTTTGCACTGTACTTATTGAAAGTGGCACGGTTTCCGGCGTGCGCAGACTTGCACTTGGCCGACGAGGCGCAAGCTGAACATGTGGGCGCGAGCAACTGTGTAGCTTGGCATTTCACTACTCTGAGGCGTGGGCGCCGGGGGCGAGGTCGCGTTGGCTCGGCTTGTCCGCGGAGTTGAGGACCGTGCGCAAAGCGTGCGCTTAGGGGAGACGCTAGTAGAGCGTCTCTTCTCTCTTTCTTCCTCCACCACATGTCCCATCACGGTAACTACAGTGCTCACGAGCCCGGAATAACGCGCAAGGATCACGGTTCTCTTGTCTTGCCTCCAATCATGCCGAATCCCGAACGTTCGAATCGACTGCCGTTGGGGCGGGCAAGGCACCCGAGTACGTCAACGAATCATACAAAATAAAGATTTACGCGTTCTACTGATGCAGCATAAGTGCTTGCGCAGTTTCGCCTCTGTCCGAGCTCTATTAGAGGGAGGTTGCAGATCTGCATTTGCCAGGCCAAGTTCCGTGGGCGGAAGCTCAGAAGGTGAGGTTCTCACATAAACTCAAGCGTAAACAGAAGTGTGTTCAGTCCCTGGTATGCTGACGATCTGCACGGCCTCATGTAGCAGTTTGACCTTGCCTGTCAGCAAGGTCTGGACACGGCCATACAAAGCTTCATGCACTGATTCCAGGTAGAGCTGTTGGGTCATCGATATGGTCCCAGCATGCAAGATATCTTCGCTGTGCCAGTTCTGCGTCAAAACCTACCGGACGAGGAGTTTACGGAATGCAGGTTTCTCCCTGTTGACTTGACTCTGCCTGCTACTTGAGTCAATGCTGATTTGGCTGCTGTCTTGCATGACAGATGGTCCAAACTGCTGGTGGGAGTTCCCCGCATTCAAGCAGCCTGTTTGCTTTGTAAACGACTACTGGGCGGCAACACCAAATGATCACCTGCCCACAGCGGTGCCTGGTCCAGGACCCATGGCTGCAGTCCACCCGTCAGTCTATTATGATGGATTCCACAATGCTTATCCCAAGTGGCAGGGCGGGGGCGATGACCTTGCCAGACGGCCCTTTGTCTGGGATTCCCGCAAAGGTACGCAGGTGGAACGCTCGGTGTTGAATGAACCGAACGAACACTCTCTCGACGAGCGGAGCGAGCTAGCGGGACCCAAGTGTGTATTACTGGATTCTACTCGTCAGCTCGTGTGGTGAGCGAGAGAGAATCCAAGCGGACTCGCGAGCGTGCGCATCTCATCCGTTCCGCGCAACGTCCATTGAGTGAGGACCGCGTCGTGGTCCTTACAGCAGGTTGAGCTTTCTTACTTGCCGGTGCTAACTGGGCTCACATCCATGGCATTATAGCACTTCATCACACGCAAGAGGTGTGGTCCACCTGGATGCCCATCCCCGCAGCAACCTGGATGCCTGTCCACTCACCAGCCTGTAGGCTTGCCAGATCGCCCCAAAGCTGGCAGCTCAATCCCGATCATGCAATTCCGCAGGAGATTGCATATCATGTTACTCTGACCACGCCACATACGGAGTTGCATCACACCGTGGTATTCAGTCTCACACTTTACAATGCTCTTGCGCGGGCAAGACATATGCCGGGGGCGCGTACTGGACAGGCTCCCCAAGTTCTTCAACCGCATATTGACATTCGGCCGGAAAATTGAGCTTGTACTTTTTTCCTTTGGCGCCCTCTGCCTGTGATCTCCAAGCTTTCACTCTGTACTATGTTGCAAGCACAACCAGGAAGAGAGCGACAGAGGGAGAACCGACCGAGAAGGTCCCTCAACATTCTCTTTTCTCCATGCCAGACAGCGTGCGTGCCAGGGGACGGCAAGCGACGCTCAGTGTCAAGTATCAAAGCATGTTGCCGAGGCAGGGCCACAAGACCCGGTCGTACAGGAAGCGTGCGATGCGTCAGCTCGGGATGTCCGCGGAGGAGGGCCGTGCAGTGCGAATCCGAACGACAGCGGACTGTAAAGCGCCCCTCTTCCTCTCTTCTTCACCTCATGTCTAATCACGACAGCATACACGGTCTCACGTGCCTCCAGTGGGAGCTGACGCGGGCAGGCAGAATCATATGTCGCAAGCGGCAACACAAGATTGGCAGCACTCGAATCAGGCCCGACGCGGAGGCCCTGGCCTCGCAGAGCCTCGTGCGTGCAGAAAAATACAAATACTGTTGTGGCTTCACAGTAGAGTACTGACCCCTTGCACCTGTTGTTTGCGCACCTTCTCCCCCTTGTTCTTTCCACTCAATTACTCCTACAAAGGTTCTCCCTTGGGTCTTTACTACCGCCAGGAGCTCGCCGGGCTGAACTTACCAAGAGAGATCACCGGGCAGGCCGCTGAAGAGGTGTGCATTTGATCTAGGATAATACGGATGAACGCTCTTGCTGACCAGAGTTCTCTCCTCCACCTTTCCCAGGCCTACCGCGTTGCTTGCCAGCGGGGTCTAGTTGGTGCTACCCGGCTTTTCCTGGGGTGGTTCTCAAAAGCAATAAAGGGTCTAGAACGTGAAGGTTGGAGGAGCGAGATCTTTGCCGTGCCAGTTCTGCGCAGGAACACGCCGGCAGAAACAGCGCAGTGTGAGTTTCTGCGCTACTTGTTATGTGCTAACAACTTTTTCCTGCTTTATTGGTTGCTAACATATTCTCTCACAGACGGGACTGAATTCAGGTGGGAATTCCCTGCCATAATGCAGCCTGTCTCCTTCGACAACAGCGTGAAGCTGTGGGGGGCCGTGCCAGACACGCCACCTGGCTTTGCTCAGCCGCAGACAGCAGTAGCCGGTTCTGGGCGCTTAAACAACTTCCAAGATGGTTCTGTGGACATACAGAACAGCCCCAGGGTCCGGGCATACAAGGCATGGATGAAAAGGACGATTCGACCTTCATGCCAGAGCTTTTGTTTGGGATTCCCGCAGAGGTGAGCGCAGATCCTGGTTTCTAAAGGCAGCTTTTCAAGTGCTGCACTCATCTTTGACTACATTTGCTGTGACGCAAGGCAATCCCGCTAGTTGGTGTATTTGGTTGCCACTCGATTCGGACCGGAGCTGGCAGGGCAACCCCAAGCCTGAAAGAATTCCGCAGGAGATGCCTTACCATGTGCAGGTGTTCACACCGCATGCTACATGGCGGCATACTGTGCTATTCACAAGTGCGCTTCAGGAAGCCTTCGGTCGAGCACTGTGGAGACAGCAGCACACCTTACCACGGATCACGACAACAAGTGAACAACGGAGGCTGCCGCTGAGTCCTGACTCGGTGCGGCGAGCACAGCCGCTGGAACTTGGTGCATTTGAAACTCAGCTCTCCGAAGAAGAGCAAAGTGCAGATTGACAGCTCGCCCCTCTCGGACCTGCAGATCACGTACCCCAGTTCCCTCACATTGATCCCACACTCGCAACTGTTCCATCGACTCGTGGACACTCTACAGCCCAGACACCACATCGTTCACTTCCATGTCAGTGCTCAGTGTCAAATCAGTACCCAATTTTGAGCGTGTGCAAGATACCCGTGATGCTCAGCTAACCCACCATCCCCGCGTGGCGCAGTCATGCCTTGGGTCGTACTTTACCAGAAAGAGATTTCAAAGTTGAATTTGCCCGGTCAGGTTGACTGGTTGCGCGCTCGACAGGTACGGGTTCCCGCTGTCTGCAAATCCAGGTGCCTTTGCTACGCTGACCAGCGGGGGACGGATTTGTTCGAGCGTTTCTAGTTCTATAGAACTGCTCGCGAAGAAGGCCTGCTTGATGCTACTAAGGCCTTCCTGAGCTGGTTTGGGAATGAGATAGGCCACTTGAAGGGAAAGTACAGGCAAGAGATCTATGCGGTGCCAGTTTTGCGTGAAAACACGCGGGCAGAGAAGCAAGAATGTGCGTTTGTTTCCCTACCTACCTAGCTGGGGTCTCTATTTTGGGGTAACTCCTTACTGATACAAGGTATCAAAGACGGTACCCACTATCGCTGGGAGTTCCCCGCCCTGATGCAGCCTGTTGACCTTATAAACGAGCTTTGGACTGCTGTGCCATACGGGGGACCTCGTTCTGACCAGCTGGACACGGCTGTGGCTGGCCCCGGTCCCCTGGTTTTCATTGGTCCCACACAGCATGCCACCACGTTGCACACGTGGAATGAATGGAAGGAGGGAGGCTACAGTTTTGACAACAACGAGGCCTTTGTCTGGGATTCTCGAAAAGGTGCGCAAGTAACCTTCCTCAAAGCCTTCGCTGAACCCTTCTAGATTTGAGCTCACAGTGGCTTCCTCTCAACAGCGTATCCGCACCTCCAAGGCGGGTGGTGTACCTGGTCGCCCGTTGACTTGAACACAGAGTGGCGGCGCAATCCCGATCCAGCTGTCCTCCCCCAGGAGGTAGCATACCATGTCCATACAAACACGCCACATGGCCAGTCACTGCACACTGTAGTATTCAGTGCTGCGCTACACAAGGCCTTCGGGCGGGCACTCCACACTCCTGGTGCCCGTGATGACAGCAACCGAGTTCATCCGCACCAAATCCTCCGCCCGACCGACACTTCTCAAGCTCACTCATGAAAAACTAGTGTGCTTGGAACTATTTATGTCTGCAATCTTCCATTTTGTTGGTACATGTCCTTCATTAGCTTGAAAGAGAGTGGCAAGAAGGGCGAGCTACAAGATCGTATTCCAAAATACTATCGTGACAGTCGTATATCCGGGTATAGGGGACTGAGAAGAACAGATCTACTGCTTAAAACTTATAGAAAAAAGTCTTTGGAAGAAAGGGAAGAAAAGAAATTTGGCGCCGACCAAGAGAGAGAGAGAGAGAGCTCAACCGGCATTGACGGTCTCATGCCCGCCCATGCTGCTCCGTCGTCGTCGGACGTTCCGGCCTCCGACAATCTTGCCACCGCTGGTTGCAGCGACCACAACGGCCGGATCGAAACCGGGTCCGAGGTCGGCGGGCGGCGTTGTCGCGGAAGAAGAAGACGAAGCCGACGTCGGCCGGGTCGCGACGGCGTCTCGTTTCCCGAGGACTCGATTCGGCGGCTGCGGGAGTTTGCTCGGACTGTTGGGTGGGTGTTGCGACGACGTCGTGACATTGCCGTTTGCGGAGGTGGTCCGTCCGTTGCGGAGCGAGTAGCGCCCTTGCGCACCGGCTGCACCTGTCCCTGTAGTGGTGATCGTCCCCGTCGCGTGCGTCTCGAGGACGACGTTCAGATCCTTGGCGGCCTTGGAGCGAGCCATCCCGAGCGCGTTCGTCGTCGCCGCCGCCGCCGCACTGCCAGCGCGAGTCGACGATCTCGTGATGGAAGAAGAGGCGGTGCTGCCGATCCGGTCCACGATGCGATTATCTGCGAGCGCCGAGAGCGGCCGTGCGGGTCGAGCTATCCGAGTCGGTCGAGTACTGGCAGATGGCGTCTTTGGTCGAGTCGAAGCGACGCCGAGGTCGAGCTTCTTCGGGCTGATCAACGCGAGAGGGTCCTCCTCCTCGTCGTCCTCCGCGGCATCGCCGTTCAGCATCGGTCCCTTTCCCTTCACATCCTTCGCCGCCGACGTGGAAGTCGACGTCCTCGCCTTTCTCGGACTGCTCATCACGACCCCTTCCATCCTCTCTTCCTCCTGCTCGGCGACCGATTTGCCCGCACCGCTATCCGGAGGCGCCGTCTCGGGTTCGGCGACGGCATGACGAGATCGTCCGGGCGTCTTGCGAGGTTGTCCCGGTGGAGGACGACGAGGCGTCACGGGCGGAACGCCGGCGGCGTCTGCTCCTCCTCGACCTGGAGTGGTTGACCGCGCCCGAGCAGCAGCAAGGTCGGCTTCGTTCGGAGGCGTGATCGGTCGCGCGGCAGCGTCAACTGCCGCGGACGATGATCCCGTCGGAGCGGCGGTGCCCGCGGTGGCGGCGGCGGCGAGTGCTCGTCCGGCGAGTCCATTCTGGGACGCGAGTTCCCGACGCAATTCGTCCTGCGCCGCCCAGCGGACCCACTCGAGCTGGTTGTCGTACAGGAAATGTTGTTGCGGGCCAACACACGAACCGGGTCGCATCAAGCGCATGAACCCGATCGCTGTTGTCGCGCGTCACCACCAAGTCAGCCGAGGTCTTTTTTTTTACACCCGCTTGATCGATAGCGAGAAGGCACGCTCGTCCTCACTCACCTTCATCAGCCGTGAACCCATGTTTGTAAATCAGATACGCGCCAATCAACGTCCCCGTCCGGCCCAACCCGGCCTTGCAATGAACCGCGACGGCCCCTCCCTCCGAGATGACGCGGTCCGAGAGGTCGATAAACCGGCGACACATCTCGAGGGTCGGGTTGGTCCCGTCGTCAAAGTACATCTCGACGTGGTCGATCCCGCGACTGACAAAGTGGACAGAGTCGTACAGCTTCTTGTTCAACCTGCGGGCGGGTGCGAAGCGGTCGTGTGAGTCTCCTGAAAACGGGAGCGAAGACGCGACTCATCCCAGCGCTCTGAGGCGAGCGATGGGATGGCAATGTCGAGAGCCGAAGAGCAGAAGACTCACCGCACGACGACCTTGACGTTCTTGTTCTCAAACTCTTCCAACACGTTCCTAAAAGCCCTGCTCACTTTCCCACTCGGACCCTGCGTCGTATTCCCCCTCCTCGGCGAGCCCGGCCCGCCACCCGTAGCCGCTGCCGCCGCCGACGAGGACGACGTGCCATTCCAACCCGCCTCGACCGGACTCGCAAACGCGACAAAGCCAGGGGTGATCCAGTTCCAGTCGCCCGTCTCGACTTTTTCGGCGTGCTCGTACGCGGCCAAGTCAAACGTCGACAGGTCGAGGAGGTTGTGCTTCAGGGCGCGGTGGACGCCGTACAGGATCGATTGTGGGTGGAGGTGGTAGTCGGCGCGCGAGTAGCCGGCGTCGCGGTACGGTTGCTGTGCGAGGCGGGACGAGCAGAGCAGCACAGTCAGCCACCGAGTAGGAGACCGGTCTCCCGTTCGTGACAAGCCAACAGACATGAGGAGCGACCGCGACGCACCAATTCGAGCGCGCTGAGCGGATGCAAACAGTCGGCGACGGGCCATCGCATGACGACCATCTGCGCGGCAGTGACAGACGTCATCGTCAGTCTCTCAGCTCAATCAATTCGGCGAGTATCAAACTCGGCGCGAAGCAGACAAGTGCGTCTGCGAGCGCGACCAAAACAACAGGCCAAACCGCGGAGACTCACCGCATAGAGGGCCATCAAGAGTGCGGCGTTGACTTTTTTGTCGGGTTCGTCGGACGAGTACAAGAAGATGCGTTGGTGTGCGTGTTCCGGGGCGGTCAAGAGCGAGTGGAGGTGCAAGCAGAAGCGGCTGTTTCGAGGCGAGGGTTTGGTTGTGGTGTGGTCGATGCGGGCGTGAGGGGGCGAGGCAAGTTGAGGGGCCAGAAAAGCATGCCGAGAGGATTTCGATAGGTACAGTGAGGAGGTTGGTGTGATGCAGAGAGTCGGTGCGAAGGTTTGTGCGTGTACGAGTCGAGGTGGGGAAAGGGTTCGCAAGGGGCCAAACCAAAACAAGGGCGGGGTGTCAGCAGCGCTCGAACGGAGCCGTCCACCAGCGAGGAGAGACAGCACGCACTAGAG
Source organism: Rhodotorula sp. JG-1b (assembly GCA_001541205.1). Lineage (NCBI taxonomy): Eukaryota > Fungi > Basidiomycota > Microbotryomycetes > Sporidiobolales > Sporidiobolaceae > Rhodotorula > Rhodotorula sp. JG-1b. The sequence goes on along the minus strand of KQ954492.1, from coordinate 31,764 downwards.
GCAACCGACGTTGAGGGGACCATAGTCCTGGAAGAAGCTCAAGTAGACGAGTTGGTCGTCGATCGAGAACCAGTAGATCGCACCCGGGTCTGCGTCTCGAGACTCGGCGGCTGCGGTGAGGCTGTTGAGGATCTCTGATCTCGGTGCTGGTGATTTAAAGTAGGTGTACGCGAGCCTCGGCCCGAACGAGCAGATTGGACCGGATGGCTGCACCCTCGAGGAGGCGGAGGAGGAGGAGGTGGTGGCCGTCTTGCGTCCTGCCGGGGTGGGGACCGCCGCGTATTCGAGCTCTGTCGAGCCCTCGTCGTGTACTGCGTCTCCCTCGTCGGCTGCCACGTCGTGTATGATCGAGTCGCCGTCGGGGTCGGTCACGCCGGACGACGAGTCGACCGAGGGCGAGCACGAAGCGGCGCGCGCAGCAGCAGCAGCAGCAGGCGGAGTGGGCATCGCTGTACCCCGAGTCGCAGTCGATGCAGAGCCCGCCTGCGCAGCTGCCTAGAGTGTAGCGTCCGAGATAAGGCTCAAGTCGAGTTTGATCATCCAACTTCAGGTGGGCTCTCATCACTCGCGCAGCTTCGTCCCATTTGAGCGCCCTGGTGAAGATAAGAGGTCATTGCGATTACAGCGCTATACAGTCTGAAAAAAGTGTGTGGCGCGTCAGCTGCCTCGGGAGCAGGTCCTCTTTATCGTCTATACTCCGTCCCACACAGCTTAAGCTTGACTGTTTGTCGACGACCTCACGCGCATGTCGCACAAGGTAGGACACGCCAAACGTGGCAGCGCAGGACTGCCGATGCTTTCGAAAGTCCCCGAGACCGCAACCAGAAGGAGAAACGAGATAGGGTATTCAAATACTGCTACAAAAGTCGAGTCGCCACTCCGTCTCCTGGTCTCGCCGTCCGAGGCACTCGACGTCGATGAGAGCAAGACCGGACCCAAAACACCGCTGCAACCCAAACGAAGGAGGTGCTACCGCCCAAAGTACCGAATCTCAAAGTGCCGGAACACGAAATACGTGATGGTCGCCATCCCCGCCGACACTTCGAACCCGAGGTCACCGCCGTACGGTTTGCTGACAGCGAGCGCGATCGGACCCGTGTACCACGTCTCGGCCATCGACAAGACGATGAGCGGGATCGTGCACGCGATCGAGGCCGTGCACGCGATACCCGGGGGCAACTTTTTGTAGTCGGTCACGTCGTCCCAGTTAGTTCTCGAACCGCCGAGCGGACCGTTCGCGCGACGGAACCAGAGCACTTCGATAAAGACGATGGCCGAGAGGAAGGCCGTGTAGTCTGTGGGCGTGATCAGCGCGCGCGTAAGCGAACAGGGATCAAGAATCCGCGAGGGAAGGGTCAATCCCCTCCCCACAGAATCAAAATCCGTGAGAGAAAAGGTGCATGCCACTCCGGGAGAGTGAGGACTCACAGGCGAGGATGGCCGAAAAGTTGGACAGGATCTCGGAAAAGTGTTCGCGCCCAACGAGGGCGACGACGAGGTAGATGGCGGCGAACCCGATGACGAAAAAGATGCGCGGGATCTTCATCAACCACGGGTGGAGCGTCTGGAGGCACAGCGCGCCGCTGTACGTGTTGGGGATGTTGGCCGACACGGTCGAAAAGGCGAGGAGGACCATGAGGAATTTGCCGAACCCGCCGGCGTTGGCGATCAAGATGTGGCCGACGACGCCGCCAAGCGATTCCTCCTCGAACGCCGCGACATAGTCCGGGGCGGTGAGGATGTTGAACGTCGCCGAGACGGAGCAAGTAAAGGCGATGGGGAGGTACATGCCGATGAAGGACGACATCCAGATGGCCCACGTCGGCGTCGTGTGCGGCAAGGTCATGTTGTAGTCGGCCGCGATCGAGGTCCAGCCCGAACCGACCGAGAACATGATCCCGAGGAACGAGAGCACGTTCCCCTGCAACTCCCTCCCCGTCGCCATCTCGGCCGTGCCCGCATGGACGTCGTACTGCCCGCGGGTCCCGAGTCCGAGCACGATGCAATAGATGACGAAACATCCCACCCACGCGTACCGCTCCCACAGGTGCAGAAACTGGTAACCCCAAATGCAGAGCAAGGCGACGACGACGGTGAGGATCACGATGCCGACGACGAGCGACACGTCGTGGTTGATCGAGCGGAGCGCCTGCGCACCGACGATCACGGTCGTGACGGCGTACATGAGCTGCGTCATCGCGTTCAGGATCGAAAAGATGGCCGTGCCACTGTTTGCGCGCGACAAGGAGTGTCAGGCTCGCGCCCAGGCGACGGTCAAACGCGCGAGACTCACGGCCAGCCGCCGGCGAAGCGAGACGCAGCCATTGTTCGCAGTCCCGTTCTGGGTCCGAGCGTCGCCATCGTAGCTATATCGTTGTCGGGGTGAGCAAGAGGAAGCAAGCGAGCCGGTGAGGGTGGAGTGGCAAAAGAACGTGGGAACGCACCACTGACGCAGACGCCGAGTGCGGTTCCGAGCCAGATGACGGCCATCGAGGTGGGGAAATCGAGCGTAAAGTACATGCCGCCGAGCATGCCAGTTCCGCTATATATGCATCGAAGACAGCGAGTCAGTCCGAGAGGCAAGCGGATTTTTTGGGGCGGGGGGCGGGAAACAGCCGAAGCGTACAGGCAACTGAACGAGAGGTTGACGGAGAACCAGAACATGCTGAGAAAGTTCGAGACAGGCTCATCTTGTCAGCCCGCGGAGGAGGGAGGCAAGAGGTTCAGTGAGTGGCGCGCGAGAAGACCAACATTTGGCGAGCAATGAGCCGTGGTAGCGAGAGCTGCGCGCGTGTTCAGGTTCTCGAGTCAGCGGGACCTGCAACTCGTATGCATTGTACAAAGGCTGCGGAAAAGGAGAAAAGGCGCACCTGATCTCGCTCGTCTTCCGGGATCCGCTCCGTCGACCTCGTCTCGACTCCGAGTTGCGCGAGGTAGCGCGTCAACTTGCCGAACGCGCCATGGGCAGCGACCACTCCATCCAAGCTGTCTTTCGACTGGGTACTGTTGACGCTCGCGTCCGTCTCCTTGTTATCGAGCGAAGAGAGCGCCTTTTCCTCGTCTTCGGCCGCCGCCGACGGTTCGGAGAGCACGGACAGAGATCGCGTCTCGAGCGGCAGGCGTTGTACAGCAGCAGCCATCCTGGTCGGTTCCTCAGCGGCTGGGCCTCGGTGCGAGGGTGCCCCGCTACTCGCAGCGTCCGTAGCAGAAGGTACAACAGCCGCCCTCTCACAAGTCCGAAAAGCTGGCAGCACGCGGGCACACGACCCACGCGGCGGGGTGATCGCTCCGCCTCCTCTCCACTCGTAAATTTAGCGCAACCCCGGACAACGTAAGATGAGGATAAGACAACGAGCCAATCAGCGGGCCGCAACCGACGGATTAGACTCCTCCGTAGAAGACCGTCCCGATACTCCGAGGGGGCTTACCCGTCAATTAGAGTACTATAGCGACCCGTACATAGCTCGTCAAGGTTTGACTTATCGCTCGGCCGCGAGCGGGTGCAAAGAGCGGGTGCGGAGACCGCGTGGAGACCCCAGCTCGCATATCCCTGCAAGATATGTGCACCAGCCCACCAGTTATTACCGAGATGCAACTTCTATATGTATATATGCGTAGCTCCGGGCAAGAGATCGCATTGAGCAAGCGCCGAACTAAGAAGATGAAAGTACCAAAGGGATTTCTTGCCCGTCGACGTCCAGTGAGACTCCCATCCCCGCCTAGCCCTACACATGTCCACTCGTCACCGCGAAGCACTCGGTAAAGGCGGTACAGGCGGGACTTCTTCCCTCGTCGTCGCGGTCCGCCTGTGGTGATGATGATGATCCCCGTGCGGCCCGTCTCGACCGCCGCTGGCTCCATACGACGCTGCCAAACTCGCTCGCCGTCCTCCGCCGCCACCACCGAGGCTTTTGTCAAGTGGCGCACTGCTGCTGTTATTGGCGAGACCGATGCCGATGCCGATCCCGCTCGCGCGGCGGTTCGCGCCGCCGCCGCTAGTGCCGCCCATCGACGTTCGGCGCATCGTCGTCCGCAGCTGGTCCCGACGAGAGTCGTCGTCTGCCGATCCGTCCTGATGGGGCGTAGCTCTTCCGTTCCGCGTCGTAGACATGGAAGAAGCACCGAGTGCAGTCGACGCGTGTCGAGCGTGAGCATGACCGTGCGGGTGGTGATTGTCTGAGCCGGCTGAGGCGACGCTTTTCGACAAGGTCGAGCGACCAAGACTCGAGCCCGGTCTCGGTGGAGGTGGATGTGGATGGGCCCGGCTCGTAGCAGACGGAGGGTAGTACCCATTCGTCGGCGTCGCCGATCTCGGTCCCGGTCCCGGTCTGGTCGCCGAAGAGCTCGTCGCCGTCGAAGAAGCGATCGACAATCGACTCGACGGTCTCGAAGAAGCAGCAGAAGAAGATGCAGAAGTCCCCGTCGCGGGCGCGGACGTCGAAGTGGAAGACGGTCGTTCTTTAGCGGCCATCGAGCTCGCGATCGAGGCGCGCAAGACGGCCGATCGGGACGGTGGGCGTGTCGAGTCGCGTTCGCCGAATCGACTGGGTGGTCGATGCGGTGGTGGCCGGGACGAAGCCAAAGTAGGGGGAGGATGAGGGGGAGGAGCCATCGTCCCGTTCCCGTTCAAGCCCGAAATCCGGAGGGTCGAACTCCTCGACAGGGTCCGAGGCGGATGGTCGGACCCCGACCCCTTACTCGTCGGCGACTCGTCGCCCCCAGTTCCTGCCCCTGACCCCGTCGTCCCCGCCGGACTCCCAAACCTCGGGATCGCACTCCCGCGCATCACGCTCGACCTCCTCTGATCCAACCGCTGCGTGAGCATGCGAACTCGGGACGTCATTTGCTGCATATCGCGAATCATAGTCGCCGTATCGGTGCGAGGGAGGTCCCCTCCTCCTCCTCCTCCTCCTCCTCCTCCTCGTGCGCCGCCGCGCAGGGGTCGATTCGAAGGCGACGCCAGCGCCGGAGACGAAGGCGATCGACCGAGTCCATACGTCTGCAAATGTGAGGTCCTGGTTGACCGGCCGAGGGGAGCGCGGAACGGCGTCTGGCCCGTCGGAGGCGGAGGGGACGGGAACGGTTCGGCCCTCATGGGGGGTCGCGAGACTTTGCTCGGCGAGATGGACGTCGGTGGAGAAGGGATGAGACTCGTGCGGCGGATGCGGGCTGGTAAGGGAGTCGGGTCGACGACGGGTTCGGAGGAAGAAGGCGGCGATGATGGGTCGGGAGATGGAGTCCGGCGCTGCAGAGTCGAGTTCGCATCGGCAGCAGATTCGACAGGCGGTGGCGGCGGCGGTGGAGCTTCGGGCGGTGGAGGTGATGTGGGTCGAGTCGCGAGAGTAGGTACAGTCTTCGCCGCCGCCGCCGCCGTCGGCGCCTTTTCAGCCGTCTCGGCTTGCGAGCGCGTGACGAGCAACTCTTCATTGACGTCTGCGTGCGAGTCGGCCGTCAGGACTGCATCCTCCTGGATCCTCCTCATTTCAGAGCACCCCGCCACTGCAACGCACCTCGCACTTCGTCCTTTAATCGCTGGACTTCTTCCTCGAGCTGGGCTTTCGCGACGAGTTCCTCTTCGAGGAGGGCGATCCGTTCGAGCGCCTTGTTGTACCGCGTCTCGAGGTTCTGCAGCGACGAGTCCTTCTCCCTGCGCGTGTGAGATTGTGAGTGAGCACTCGAGACTGGCTCGATAAGGGCAAGAGGTTGGCGCACCTCTCGCTCTTTTCGAGGTCGTCGTTGTCGAGTTCCATGTCTCGGACGCGAGTCCGGAGTTCCTTTTCGGTCGCGCGCAAGGTCTCTAGCTCTCTCTGCATGTGGGTGATGGTCGTCGTGTGGTCCTTGAGCGCGGTCGTGTACTTGCCCTGTTGGCGAGGGATGCATGTCAAGCGTGCGTCCTGACTGGGGGCTGTTTCGGCATGGGCACTTGCGCACCTTCCACTCTTCCTTTTCGTTGCGCGCGTCTTCGAGTTCTCTGCGCATTCCCTTCTCTGCCTTGTCCATGCGTTCGAGTTCGCCTTCGAGTTCGGCCTGGAGTTCCTTGCTCGACTCTGTGAACTCGAGGATGTCTTGCTCGGCGGCGGCGAGCTGGGCCTGCAAGGCGGAGCATCGGGAGCGGTAGTGCGCGATCGCAGCCTCGTCCGATGCGAACGTCGGGCTGCACACGGTGTCATGGCGGTGAGCGGTGTTCACTCAACCGCGGAGGACGAGAACGCACGGGTCGTCGTCGTCGCCTGCCATCCTGTCAGGAGCCCCTGGTTGTAGTTCGAGGCAGCAGCTTCAACGCGCTCGAACTCGCTTGCCGTCGACTGCTGTACACGAGCCTCGCCGCTCCGACAGATCGCGGCGCCGCCATCAAGTCATTGAAGCCTCCCCTCAGCCCCTACCCCGCCCGGCGCTATTGCTAGCATTACAAAGCAGACTCGACTTTTTGTATTCCTGCGAACGCGCTCTCGCGGTGCTTCGGCTCGCACGCTCGTCAACTCGCCGCGAACTACAGCGACCGGTCTTCAGAGTGCTACATCGCCTAGATCTGCTCATCTGCACGCCTCAAAGCCACCCGGTAGACCCGAAGCGGCCTCGTCCCCTTTCTGCTTCTCGACCGCAAAACACTTGACGCTGCGGATCCGCACCGCTGTATAGACGTGCCCAGAGAGGGAAAAACTCGCCGCGGGCTTGCTACACCTCGACCCGGGACGGCCGTCAGCTTCGACGAGCCCGAGTTCGCGCCGACACTTGTCGTCAACCAGGTTCCCCCCAGCAAGGACCTTAACTCGGCCAAGATGCCTGCTAGCCTCGCCTCGCTGCCAGGCGAACTCCATGCCAGGATCGCGAGCATGTGCGCTCTCCAAGACGAGCGCTTCAAGTACGCAAAGCTCGCCATCCGGTCTCCGACATTCCCCCTCGCGGATCCAGAGCCTGCCGAACGCTGGACCACGGTCGGAGCGCTCTCGGTCGTCTCGAAATACTGGAACAAGGTCACAGAGCCGTACCGCTTCTCGGTACGTGCCAGTTCCTCGCGGCAAACCTTTTTTTCTCTTTCGGCTGATTAACCGATTTTTTTTTTATTTTTTTTTTTCCTTCCTGCACGGCCGAGGATCTGAGAAACTCAAGGCGGCACATCTGGCGTCGCGCAAGTTCCGATCCGGCTTTGGTCGCAAGTTCGGACGCTATATCACCGAACTGGACCTGACCGACCTCTGCAACGGGAGCGAACCGGACCCGACCATCGTCCTCGACGCGTTGCCGTCGCTGCCGAACCTGCGCACGATCGTGACCCCCGTCATGAGCAACGTGGTCGGCGCGGTCGTGCGAGGCGTCGACTACGACAACGGCGGACCATCATCAGATCCACAACAGACTCGGCCCGAAGTTGCCTTTGTGACCGACGGCTTCATCAATCTCTTTGCGGCGGTTCCGTCGCTCGTCGTGTACGTGCTCGCTGGCGAAATGCATCTCTTCCACGGTCTCGCGATGTGTACACCGCAGACGAGACAACTCGTGCTCTACGACCGTGCAGAAGCAGAACCTTCGGCCATCATCGTCACCGCACTGGTGGCGATCCAATCGTTTCCGCTCCTGTCCGAGTTGAAACTCGTCATGGTGGAAGACCTACACGTCGATCCGACTATGACATCGTGCGCCGGTTTGTGGTCCCGCCCGACTGCCGCCTGCGACACCTCGTCTTGTCGGTTTATGCAGAGTTTGCGGCGCCCCTGTCTGAGCTGGTCCGCAAACTTTCGCCGCATCTCCACTCTCTGGATCTGCTCGCTGAGCGCTTCGGCCGCGATGACGACGACGGCAAGACATTCCCCGACGGCGGATTTCCCAACGGTGTCGACCACTTTCCTCAGCTCAAGACGTTTAGGGGCTTCCGATATCGCCGCTTCTCCTCCCGACAAGGGATGCTATACCTCGGCCCATGCCTTGCTTAAGAGATATGGGAGCTGGTGGCTGTGCTTGAAGCTCCTGTCGACGGTGCGGTCCCGACCTCCCGGCTTGTCCGGCGGCGCCTTCCTGCGCTTGACGTCCGCGCGTCCGCGACCAACCGGCGCCCTCGCTTTCCTCTTCTACCATCCTCGCCATGGACCGCCGCTCCCCCTTGCTCAGGGATGTGTCGCCCGCCACACATCCGCTTCCCGATGAACTGCGGCCTCACATGTACCGAGTCTGGTATCAGATCCTGATTCAGAAAGCTTGCCGCATTGCCAAGGGGATTGTATATCCACGCCAGGAACGCGCCATGTGGAAGGATGGCAAACCATCTCCCGTCGCTCTCATGGACAAGTGTCTGGACGCTTGGGCGGCCAATATGGAGGAGGCGTTGTCTGAACACTTTACAAGGGACTGGCGGCTGGACCAGCATGAAGCTGTGTACCAAGAGCTGTACGTTCTCGGGAAAAAGACTTGGTTGAAGATGCACCATATGCCTCCCTCCGGAAGGGCAGATCGGCAAAAGATTGTCAAGTCTGTGGTGCGTGACTTGTAGCTACACTCCTCCGATGATGGTGTATTGAGCTGAGAAAATGCACACACCCCTTTATGCGCAGCTTTCATTTACTCCGAAACGCCTGTTTGACGGCCTGGTGACGCTCCTTGTAACCTAGAGTGGAGCCTTGTCTTGCTGAAGTCATCACATCAATCTTGAGCAGCAACTGCCCTACATCGAGTCAATGTTGCCAACGACGAAGATGCCCGCCCTTCCGGATCCTTTCCCGAGCCATTCTCCCAGCTCGGGTCTGCACCTGACGTGTTTACGTGCTTACCTTGGCCCAAAGGAGATAATCCTGTGGATTTTCGGTGGCGCTTGTCCAGAAACAATTGATTGCCAGCTCAAGAGGTGGAAAAGCGAGCTCCTCAAGGAATTTGACTTCTGCAAGGTGTTCAAGAACCTTGCTCAATCCCCCCACGAGAGGCATGCCCTAGTCTATCTCTTTGAGGTGCTGCTCCTCGACAATCTCAAGGACGCAGTCCTTGATGATGGCCAAGAGGATGCTGCCACTTCGCTTTGTGTGGGTACTGTTTCCACTTCACATCCGATTTCCGCCAAGGCCACTGATCCAGTAGAGGCACACACACAGACAAGGACCTTGTGAGACTTCTGCCGATTCATTGTAGGTGACTGGTGACAGTTCCGATTGACCCTGTCCAGCTTTCCAGACTTGACCTGTCTTGCTTGCTTCACCCAGCAAAAACAAGAGCGCTATCCGTGGAAGGCCAACTTTGATGTATGCTGGACCCTTTCCCTATGCGCTCCTTCCACTAGTACGGTTTTGACTTGCCGGCATTGTGCAGATACTTTTCGAGAATGACAAGAGCACAGATGAAGGGAACAAGAGGCAGGCCTCAATGACGCCTCCCTTGGGTCACACCGATAAAAAGTTTTGTCCCCAATCCCGCAACACCTCACCTGGGAGCACTCTCAGGAACCGTTGCACAGGGGAAGGATTGCTAAAGACAGGTCCGAGCTCTCTGCACTTGCCACACCCCGGCAGTCAAGGCCATCCGCCGCTGTCGCTCGGTCTCCGACCACTCTATGCAGGACGGGTTGCGCAGAAGTACTACAGAGCTCCTCCAGGTTACTACCTATAGCGGCACAAAGTGGCCAGCACATTGTAAAGCAGTTGTAAAGCAGCTGGCCCGAGTGGCGGAGAAGCTTTGACACCAGAGAGTCGAGACCGTTTCCCAACCGTATCTGGCCCCCCAAAAACTGCTCCCGTGAGGTACAAGTGCCTTGGGGCAAGGAGGAGACCTATCGCCTGTCTGAGGGAAAGACAGGCGCGATCCGGAAGCGGACGCAGTGGCGCTCTCTTTTTCTTTTCTCGGCACAAATGACGTTGCCGCATCTCCTGCACCTCGTGTGTGCTTGTTGCTATGTTGTATAGACAGGACAAGGCCAAAGAAGCGTTTGAAAGCTGTCTCCGACATGTTAGAGGACATCTACGCAGGAGATTTGCATTCTGTGCAAACGGATGCGGGACTTGCAGGGAGAGAAGTTTTCTTGCAAGGGATCTCGGGAGGCTCAAAGAGCTGCAAAGATTCTATAGTCCTTAGCAGCCTATACAAGCTTGCCACTGAGGCGATAAACGCGACGCGTGGAAATGTTCAAGTCCTGTAATGGCAACATTACTATTTTGTGAATGATCAGGTTCTTTTGTATTTCCCCCGGCACCTCACTCGTCCCTTTCCTCTGATCGGTTCGCTTGCTCGACTTTGCCCTTAGACGTGCTTCCAGTGCTCAATTGTCCAGATCTGCTTGACTCGCACGCTGGACGACCATCTTTAAGCGACCCGGGAGAACCGAATCGGCCTTGTCCTTTGCCGACATGGTCGCGAACGTCACTGAAAGCGAAGAGGGTCTGGGAGCACACCGCCAGGGTCCCGAAGTGGCGTACGCGACAGACGCCTTGTTTGAGCTTTTCGCGTCGGTGCCTTCGCTCGTTGCCGACACGGAGACGTGCGAAGAAAGGTTCTTCGACATTCTCGCCACAAAATCACCGCAGACCAGACAGCTCGTGCTCCACGACTCCGCAGACGCCCGCCCGCAGCGGAATTACTATACCGCCCTGGACGCCGTCCAAAGGTGTCCGCAGCTCGAGGAGCTCAAGCTCGTCATACACGAGGATCCCGCATTGATCGACATCGAAACCGTGCGCCGGTTCGTTCTCCCGCCGGCATGCTGCCTACGGCACCTCTGCGTGATGATCGGCGGCGGAGATCCCGCGCCCGTCTATGAGCTGGTCCGCACATTGTCGCCGATTCTACCGTCCCTCGCACTGGACTTCAATGATGAACATGATGGACTCCTATTTCAGCTTCATCTACTGGTAGACTCAAGACGTTCACTTCCCGCGACTCGAGACTTTCGTCGTCACCGCTGCCAGTCCCGAGGGCCTTGATAACGTGGTCTCGACATTGCTCCCGGCCTCGTTCCCCGTCCTGCGATGCCTCGAGCTTCGCACTGAGGATACGGGGGAGCCACTACAGGAGGCGACTATAGATTGCATGACCAGCACGTTTGCGGCGTCCTCGCGGTCACGCCCGCTCGAGATCCGGGCCGACGTCGTGTCGGCAGATACGGTTTCCATGTTCCGGATCGGCGACGGACGGCTCCCAGCCATGAATCGACCCGGCTGTACCCGCCGCTCTTTGGTACCGCCAAGCATTGTTCGCGATCCAGGCACGAGTCGTCTCGAGGCCATCTACTCCGAGACGCGACACGTCGACTTTCCGTCTTACAAGAGTCAAGTGATCGATCAGCTCCTCGACCGCATGCGCGACATGGCGGACGAGGCGCTTCAAGCAAGCGACTATGTCCAGCTCACGCGGATCGCACAGGCCTTGCAGCCGTGCGAGCTGCTCCGGATCGAAAGGGACTCGTAGGCGGGCTCGGGGGGACGAGGATTCGCAACGGTGGCGAAGGTGTTGTGGTAGGCGTGTTTCAGAGCAGCTCTACAATCTACCCTGTCCCTTGTCGCCCTTCATGCCACCATTCCGCAACGCATCATCTTTCCTCCTCACGCGTCCATCCGGCCCTTGCACAAGTTCTCCGTTCACGAACCCCTTGGCGTCAACCCACCCGGGCTCGTTGATCCCCCTCCGGTGCGCGCTGGTGCCGGGGTCGGCGTGCGGGTTGGGCCACTCGGGATCGAGGGCAGAGTCGTACAGCGTCGTGGGGCCCGAGTCGGGATCGGTGCCAGAGTCGGACGAGTTGTCGATCAGGCGGACCCTGGGCGGCGAGTTTTTTTCGCTTAGCTCGGGGGAAAGTGAAAACGGAGAGATTAGTGCGACGAGCTCACCGGCGGATCAGACCGGGTTTGCTGAGCGCGGTGACGCATTCGGGACTCTTGATCCGGCTGCGCTTGATCGCTTCCGGGTTGGTGACTCGCCCTGTCGCTTTGGCGCGCTTTTCGGCGCGTTGGAGCATCACTTCCTCGGGAGCGGACTGGGAGGCGTCCACAAGTTGCGTCAGGGTTTCGTGAGAATGGCCGGGCACGAGAAAGGGAAACGGAACTGACGACGAAGAGAATCTCGCAGTCGTAGCCTGCTTGGTGATACCGTCTGCATCGCAAAGAGACGGCAACACAGAATCAGCGTACGAGTCCCTTGTTTCAAGCAGCACGCGGGCTGAACCCACCTCATGAAGCCTTCGAACCACTGACAGTCGGTCAGGCTGCCATCGACGACGAGACTCCTCCTCTGCTGCCGCGCGACGGCCGCGATGATCTCTTGCAGCAGAGACGCTTCCGGGTGCAGCAGGGCCGACGCGGTCCCGGCGTCCACTTTGAGGTACTGAGGTCGTTCAGGCAAGAGGCGCGAGAGCGCGTCGGGGTCGATCCTGTGGGGAGGGGCCGAAGTCCTGTCTTTAGACTCTTGGGAGCGCGAAAAAGAATCAACGGAAGGACTGAGCTCACCAGACGGTGTTGTTGGGTAATCGGACCGTGTCGCTCCTGAGCATGGCTCGGAGAGTATGGCCCTTTCCGGCGCCCATTCCGCTGCCGGAGGAGGTTGCGTGAGCGCTCCTCGGGAAAGGCCTCGCCGGAAAAGACAGAGACGCACCCCGCGGTGAAGAGAGCGAGTGGCCTGCCCTTGTCGCCTGGTCTCCCCTCTCCCTTGCGGCCCATATCCTCGTCGTCGACTCGCGAGACCGTCGTCTCGCCATCCCGAAAGCCCTCCCTCGCTTCGAGAACCCTGCACGGCTCGTCGTCTCCGGCGTCTCTGCAATCGCGCAACCGCTTCTCGAGCACGAGCGAGACGATCTCGTCCTGGAGGGCTTGGCGGGCGCGGTTCGGCACGACGTGGTAGGACCAGTCGAGCGAGGCGCGTTCGACGGCGTACGGGCCATAGTGCCGCGGTCGCGGCGAGCTGTACTCTTTCGGGTTCGGTTCCAATTGCGCGACACGGTCCGGAGTCGGGCGCTGGCCCTGGGCGCCGTCGTTGTCGAGTTCTTGCCAAGCTGCTTCGAGTGCAGCGCTGTAGAGCTCGCTCGTCGGGACTTGAAGCATCTCGCGCGTCAGTTCAGGCGCGGGGTCGTCGAGCGTATGCGGACAGGTCGGCATCGGTCCGGCATAGCGTTCGTGCGTTCCTGCTGCCGAGCTGCCCATCGTTTCAAGGAGGACGCGAGGTTCGACGAACGCGACAGATCCGGGTCGCGGCAGCAACGAGCCCTTCTGGCGCCTCTCCTTGCGAGTAGTAGCTTGGGTATAGACGCTCCTCGCTGGCCTTGCTGGAAGCGATGCAGCACTCGCGACGGCAATGACGTTCTTTGCTGACCAGTTGGTGACGAGGTGGAGGAGGGCGATCGACGAGACTCGCGTGCGAGGCGCAGAGCGCTGCAACTGATGCAAGGCAGCCAGCCTGCGCGCACACGACTTTCCTCGCGGCAGAAACACGGCGTGGCGGTCTCGTCTCGAACTCGCTCTTTCTTCTCGGCCGGCTGCACTTTTCCCAAGTCGACCGGCACTCGCCCTAAATACAGCCTCCTTCTCTTTAGTAACAGCGACAAGAGACTGCAAAGGAGGAAAAGAGATGTATGCAAAATAAACTCTGATGGAACGACTTTCCAGCTCTTGAATCCGATCGCAGCGCGCATCCATGTGGGAAAGGGAAAGGTGACGACGCCTCAGATCGCCTTGTCTCCTGTTCCGCCGACACTTCCACCAGCCGCCGCCGTCGCAGCACCGTCCTTGGTGCCCAGATCCGCCGCCGCCGTTGCCGTTGCCGTGGGCGGCGTCGACGCCGACGCGGCAGTCGCGGGCGTGTTGTTCGGAGGCGGGGCGGCCATGCGCCGATCGAGGGCTTCGAGCGCGAGTTGCCTGTTTGGTGCCGAGAGTGTGCAAGCAGAAGAAAAGGGGGGGGGATCAGAATGGGATCGTTCCTGGGCGGATTTCGAGCTTCTTTGACCGCTCCTTCCTCTTGGATTCATGCGCCTCTTTCGTCTAGCAACTAAAGGCTCTGAAACTCCTCCTAGAGCAGCCGAGGGTCGCGCCGCAGGAAGGTGCGTGTTGATCCCTCTCCTTCGCGTTGCCGTTCGAGGTGAGAGAGGAAAAAGAGGCAAAGAACAAAACGCACCTTCTCCGTTCCGCTTCGGCGCGTTGTCCGCCCGGCACGGGCGCATACGCTCCTCCTGCTCCGAGCGGACTTGAGCCAGCCCCGCCGAGACTGCCCGATTCGACGTCGGTGCCCCACGAGGGCAGGACTTTGAACCGGACGGCGAGGAGGAAGACGAAGTTGGCAACGCGGGCGACGTATTTCCTGCAGGACCGGCGCGACATCGCACACATCAGACGTGTGCTCTTACATCCAGAGGGAGAGGGAGCCCGAGGATTGCGAGAGTTAACCCAACCGACTCACTGGACAAAAGGCGGGAACCAGTTGTGGAACGCAAACGTCTCGGAGCGGTCGCCGCGGAAATCGACGCCCTCGTTGTACTTGAAGAAGCGGAGGTAGAACCACGAGACGAGCCATCCGAATTGGACCTGGGGGTGCAGTCTTTCAGCTTCGGTCCTGAGAGGCCAGTCTGACGATCAGGACCGAGGAAGAGGTGGCTCACGAGAATGTACGGGCTCTGGTAGCCGAGGACGCAGACAATGTTGCTAAAAGTGACGTAGAGCATCGGGAGCGACTTGACGCGCATGTGGAACAGGCCGCCAAAGACTTGGACTTGGTGTTCGGGGATCAGTTGCGTGAACGCGACGAGGAAGCCGACTTGGAGGGCCGACAAGCCGTGGTACGACATGCCGTAGCTGTGCACGGCGCTCGGCGTCAGTCGCTACTGATTTCTTTCGCTAGCCAGTTCCGAAACCGGTGGCGCACAGGAAGAGGGCCTTGTCGCGCAGGACGGTCGCTTCGATAATGTTGACGGCGACGGCGATGACGTTCGAGGCGACGACGACGGCGACGACAAACTTGACGAGTTCGGCGGCGCCCCAGACTCGTTCGAGGTACCTCGCTGCGAGCGGGAGCGTCAACGCCGAGATGAGGAACTGCGGGTGGGTGGGTGAGTTCTCTCAACTCGAACGCAGGGCAAAGCGGAACGCACCTCGACAAGGTTGACTTCGACAAAGGACGATACGAGCAAGGTCCACGGGGCCCAGCCGACGTTGCCGGGGACGAGGACCAGCCACGGGAACAAGAGCGAGCTGTCTTGTCCCGCCGCGCCGACGAGGTTCCGCAAGTCCTTGGGCGAGACGGACAGTCGCAGCAGCGTGAACAGCAACGTGCACGCGACGAGCAAGCCGGTCAGGGCGCGTGTCGCCGGCGGGAGCGACACGGCCGTCGACAAGAGGGTCGGCATTCGAGTCCGGTCGTCAGAGGAGGAGGAGGAGGGGCTGCGTCGGAGGCGAGTCGACTCGTGCAGCACACGCGCGTCTTGAATCGGAGACAGTTCGTTTGTATCTCGGCGTATCACACAAGAGTGGTGTGGACTTGTCGAAGCTGCTTTGGGAGAGCGGTGAAACGACGCGTCGATTCGCGAAATGCTTCAACGTGACACGTCACCCGATTCCCGCTCGAGCTGGAAACCGCCAGTCAACTCGACTTCAGAGTTGGCAGGCGGGACTCCTCGCGCCCCGATGTGCGCTGCCGCACGGTTCGCTCGAAGGTCCTCGGCTTGCCCAGATACTGAAACCATCATCTCCGCTGCCTGCCCGCCGGGCGAGTGTGTGACCATCTCCCTCGGATCCGCCACTACTTGGGTGGTCTTCTCTTCAAGGAGGACGACCGGAACACTTGCTTTCGACAGCTGTTACAGAGACTCTCAGACACTGCCTTCCCGCAAGCAATCGGCCGACTTGTTTGCAAAACTTGAGTTGCCGATCGAGGTGAACGAGCGAGTTTGCGCCAACCGCTTCGCTCGTGAAAGCTTTTGCTCCTCCTTCAACAGCAGATATAGTGCAGGTACAGATCCAAGTCTCGAGGCGGGAAAATCACTCCCGTGAACAGGGCACGGCGTCGCCAAAAGACAGAGTCACCCGCTCAATCGGAAACCATTCTGTGCAATACCGGACTGTCAACATTCGAACCATGATCAGACGTACGTTTTCAGCGAGAATTACGCAGAGCCTGTACCGTGTGTAGAGCGCAAAGGACGCCAGCGGTGGAGTCGGTGAAAAGCTTGGGCCGTGGCAAAGTTGTTGGAAACTTCTCCGTCTTGCTCGGAAACAGCGCTCATACGCTAGAACGTGTGAGTTTTGAGCACCAGTCGTCAGCGATCCGACGTCATGAGGAACAGAACCGTGGTCAAACGCAGCTCCCTTGCGCACAAAAGTGTTTGACAGTGAAGACAGGTCTCCTCCGGTGACGCTGTGAGCTTCTACTTGTATCGGTGAATAGCAGCAAGGATACTCAAAAAGTGAGCCAACCAGCGAAGAATCCAAATGGACGGATAGACCTTGTCGGTGGCGAATAAGAAGCTAAGAAGGTCGACCGAAGTCGCAAAGGAAGACGAGTCTTTCCCGTACAGTTTAGCGTCTCCAGACAATGTTCTGGTAAATCAAGCTAAGGAGTGGCTGCCCTGTCTTCTCAGCGGGTATAGGGCTTTGTAACTCGAAACGCCTGTGACGCTTTCGCTCGCTTGTGGGAAACCGCCACTGCCGAGTACTCGTCTCGGAGTTGTCACAGGGCTCAGTCTGGCTGAACCTTTTTGGCTCGATTCGCTACAGCCCTTTTACGTCCTCGCCACTATGAACGCCCTCCGTTACGCCTCGGGCCCGGCTCGCCGGTTCTTGTAGAAAACTAAGGGGAAAACGAGCGCAGGCGAGGGAAGAGATCAGCCTACACCTCTAGGGTACCTCTATGACGTATCAATTGCCCACGTAGCCCTATAGCCGTGGGGACCACGGCAAAGTTCAAACTGTCCCGGACGTCCGCGGAGATTGGTGCCGTGGTTCAACTTGTGAGGACTCGCGTCAGTCATCCGCTGCTCACTCGCTCTACACCCGCTCGTGGAGCACGGCGATGCGTGCAGACTAGTTCAGTGAGTAGGACAGCCTTATCGGACGCGTCCAGCGAGGCTGACCTTGCGTGTAAACAGGTTTGCCATTCATCCGACGGACGGTTGCATAAACTCGTTCCGAAGAAGCGACCCGAGCGGCTGCTCGCTCTCCTTGGGAACGATACGCCGTGCAGCAGCACACGAGGAGGAGCTTGACGGGCCTCGCGATGGAGCGGGCGCCTCTCGAGACGCCGTCGCAGCCGTGCCTCGAGCGAGTCACCGCTTCTTCAATGGACGACGACACTTCGACCGCTCAACCACCTCGAGCCGTACAGATTCAAGACGACGACGACGGCAGAGCGCTAGACTCAAAACCGACCAGCGTGGCAGTGTCGCCCATCGGTCCAGATCCCGCCCTTGAAGTCGAAGTGGACGAGCAGTCACCCGATCGACTTGTCGAGGAGGTCCGCGCGCCTGCTACGACAAGCACCAAGCCCAAGGAACCCCCGGCGCCCACAGCAAATTTACCAAGCTCGCGCATCAAGTCCCTCATCCCGGCGCCCGAATCTTGGTCGACTGCCGCCGGTCCTCCACTCTCGTCCGCCGCACTGGCCGCCCTTGCCGATTCACTGCCATCGCCGACGCCGCCACCGCCACCGGTTCGTCCTCCGAAGAGTGCGGCTCGACCGAGGACGTCGAGCGTCCCATCATCTTCCGGAGCGGTAGCGGCGGCGGAGGCCATTGGGTCGGGGGATTTGGTCGCGAACCGAGATCAGCCCGCCGACCCGCACCCCAAACCCAGCGGATCACCGGTTATGGATTCGTCCGTACCGACAACGACGACGACGCCGACTCTGGGCGGCGGCGGCGCACTCTCGCAATCTCGTCCGCGCCCTCAACTCTCGACGACGACAGCGCACGCGACGGCGCGGATCTCGACTGCCTCGTCTTCGGCGGGTTCGTCACCTTATCCATCGCGACGGTCCGGTGCGTTCTATACCGACGAGAGCGACTGGACCGGCGCCGGCGGTGGTCCTTCGTCGTCGTCGATCGCTGCGCTCGAAACGCCCGCTACGACCGTCAACTTTGGCGCCTCGCCTTCTACTTCCCCCCCCGCCGCGGTCGACTCGTCGTCATGTCACCAGCCCAGGCCGCTGGATGTCGAAACTTCCCTTCCCTCGGCCGAACTGGCCGGCCTCGGACTCGATTTTCTCGCGACCAAGCCCGCTCTTCCTACGCTCGACTCGGAAGTGGCGGCGGCGGGGCGGACGAGCTTTGACTATGACGACTTGTATCGAGGCGTCGAGCGGATCAGTCAGTTCGCCGAGACCTTGCCGAGTCCGGTACCGACTGTACCGGCGCAGTCGCACTTTGGTCCAGTTTCCTCGTCCTCGCAATCCGGTGCGCCCTCCGTCGCAGTCGGGGGCCCGCTCAAGATGACCACGACGACGAGCGGTGGCGCCTCCGAGCCGAGTTCGCCAGCCATGTCGACAGCGGAGCGCCCTTTGCCGTTGCCCCGCCTCGCTTTGTCGACGACGAGCACGAGTCCGGACTCGCTCGAGCGCTTCACTTCCCCCGCGCCGTCCTTGCATGGCCGTTTGGCCGCCTTCGAGTCCGAGACGGACTTTTTCTCGACGGACGTCCAGACCGATGCAGATGCGGATGCGGACGGAGACGGCGACGGCGACGATGACGAGCGCGACGACTCGTTCAACTTGTACCCACATGGGCTCGATGGTGGTCGTCGACGTCGAAGACGCGAACGGTCCGCCTCGTCGTCGTGGGGGGATCCTCCGCCGTCGTTGCGCTTCCAGGGCCCGTCTCCTCAGCTCGAGTTGGACTCGTTCGCGTTGTTGGCGGCTGGGAAGAACGGCGGCGGCCAATCGGCCGGCCTGTGGAACGAAGACGTGCCGAATTGGGAAGGGGCATTGCCGAGACCGGGAGATGGAGTCGTCGACTGGACTGAATGTCGTTTGCAGCGGCAAACGTTGCCGTCGAGTGAGTTTCGGGGTCGGGGTTTTCGTCCCATTCTGCGAGCCTTTCGACTGATCGCTTCTGTCTCTCTACAGATACGACGCATTTGATCCTCGCGCGGTGTCAGACACCGCTGCAGATCTCCCCTCTCTTGACCAGCTCGATCTCGTCTCTCTCACAAACGCTCGTCGTCCTCGACATTGGGTGCGCTTCCGTGACGTCCCCGCTCGAGTTTCGGGAGCATAGACTCACCTCCTCTGCTACACAGGTCCTGCGGACTGACCGAGATCCCGACTGCGATCGGCGCATGCTGTTTCCTCGAAGAGCTCGACCTTCACGGCAACCCCCTCGCGACCGGCGTCCTGCCGACGTTTCTCGGCACCCTCCCGGCCCTGAACGTCCTCCTCGCCGACGACTGCAACATCGCCTCCCTGCCGGACTCGCTCGCGCAACTCACGCGGCTCCATACGCTCACGCTGCGGAACAATCGCCTGCGGACTCTTCCGACCTGGATCTCGCGCCTGACCGCGCTCGAGCAGCTCTTGATCGACGGGAACCCGTTTCACTGGCAGATCCACAACCTCGTCCGTCCGCTCTTGCTGCACTCGCCCGCAGCAGCCGCATCGCCTCCTGTGCTTCACGCGGGTCGGCAACGCTCGCATTCGGTCTTGTCGCCGCCGGCTGCACCCGTCCGCACCGAGTCTTCCCCGGTGTTGACGAGTCTCTCCACTCTCGGAGGGCTCGAAACGTCAGGCGCCGTCTCGCCACCTCTTGCGTCGCCGACCATGTTTCGATCCGCAGCCGGGTCTCCCGTCCCCGACGAGCAAATCGCGACGCCGACTCGTCCTCGGGCCGAAACTTTTGGCGGCGCACAGGTGCCGATTCCTCCATACGACGACTCGCCGGCCGACGCCAAGGACAAGCGCAAGTGGGGCCGACTGTTGAAAAAGGTCTCGACGGGACGACTTCGGTCGGCCTCTTCCGCTTCGAAGCGTGCCGCCGCGACGTCGAATCGTACCGTCTCGCAACCGGTCACGCGTGACGAGGAATCGGACGCTGAGCAGGGCACAATGTCGAGGATCGGCATGTTTGGCGGCGGAAATTCGTCGTCGTCGTCGCGCAGTCGGACCAAGTCTCGGCCCCGGACGAACAAACGACAGTCGTTCCTCGCTCTCAAGGCCTCGGGTGGTGCCGACTTGCTCGGTGCGATGACTGCAAGTCAGCCGGCTGCGCTCGAAGCGGTCCTGTCGTACTTGCGCGATCTCGACGACTTGTCGCCGGATCTGTCTCTGCCGACTATCCCGCTCGACGCCTCTTCGCCCGCCTTGCGCCACTCGCCCTCTCTCGGTGCATTGTCTCCTGGCGGCAGCTATGCACGGTCGCCTTCGCCCGGTTCGTTGCGGCGAGCGCAGTCCTCGAGGCGCGTTCCTTCGACGGGCTCTTCGGCTCACCGCGGGTCGCACGCTTCGTCCTTTGAGGACGCTTCTCTTCCCACTGGAGACGTTTCCGCCGCGGAAGAGCCCGTGCTCCCACGAGCAGACGATCCGGTCAAGCGCGCGGCCGTCATCGAGGAGATCATCTCGACTGAAAAGTCGTACTTGCGCGGCCTGCAAGAGCTGTGCTCGATCTACGTTGCGAGTGCCGCCGTCGCCACCGCGCCGAGTGCATGCGATACTGTCGTCCCGGCGATCGAACGGAGGGCTGTCTTTGGCAACGTGGTGCGTTCGAGGGCGGCAACTGACCCGGGGCGTAGACTGACGCACAGGCACTCTCGTCTCCAGGAAGCGATTCGCGACTTTCACGCCAAAATCCTGCTGCCCGATCTGCTCGCTGCCGACGAGAGCAGTACCGACTCGCGCATTGTCGCCGACGAGATCGGCAAAGTCTTCAGCAGTCACGTCTCGTTCATGAAGTGGGTTTTCGTGGTTCGATTTCTGGCTCTCTGTCGGAAGAGCTGACTTTGCGCGTGCGGTGGAACAGGATCTACTCTTCCTACATCAACGGCTTTGACGATGCGCTGGCCCGGATTCAGAGCTGGGCGAAACCGACCCCGTCTCGCTCGCCTCTCTTGCCCGGTCCGATCTCTCCCGCGATCGGCGGCCTCGCCTCGTATTCGTATGATGCGGCTGCCGGAATTCAGTCGACGCTGTCGTCGAGTCAGAAGAAGCGGATCAAGAGTTGGCTCAAGGTGCGGTGACGCTGTTCTGCTGGTGACGTTTCTGGATGCTGATACTCTTGGTTTCTGCACAGCGCTGTCGATCGCACGCCTCGCACTCGCAGATTTCGCTCGAGTCGTATCTGCTCTTGCCGATCCAGCGCATCCCCCGTTACCGCATGCTCCTCGGGACTCTGGCGTCGTGCACCCCCGTCGGGGACGACAACTCTGGCTCGGCCCTCGCGCAAGCGGTCCGCGATCTCGAAGAAATCGCACTCATGCTCAACGAGAGCAAGCGCGAGAACGAGGGGCGTGCCCAGCTCGTCGTGTGGCAGAACCGGCTCGTCTCCAAGTTCAAGTCGCCGTTGGTTCAGCCGCACCGGACGCTCTTGCGGAGTGGGGCTCTGGTGCGTTTGTGGTCTTGAGTACTTGATGAACCCGGTTTGACCCTCTGCCTCTTCGCCGCAGACGCTCGTCCGCTCAGTCAAGCGAACAACGATGCAACTCGAGCCGCCTCTGCCGGGTGCTGGGATTGCGGACGATGGCGCAGACGAACAAGTCTTTACACTGTACACAGAAGCCAAAGAGATGAGCTTGGTGAGCGTGTTTCTGCGGCCTTTTCTTCGTCCTTTTTCGCCGCCTGACTGACCGCGGAGTGTGACCTCCTCAGACCGGACTGCTCTGCAACGACCTGCTTGTGCTTGTCAAGATGCCCCCGCCTCCCTTGGACGCCGATCCCAACTCGCCGGTGGAGCTGTACACGGTCCTCCGGCTGACGGGCGGACGCTCTGCACTCCAAGGCGGACATCACCGTGCGAAACCGCCCGCGAGCGTCGACGGAGTGGACGATCGTGAGTCCCGTTTCAGCTCGTCGCGGTCGGCCTGCCGCGCTGACTCTTGCGGTTGCAGTCCTCCGACTCAAGATTGGCGACAAGGCCGTGTGCTACTTTCGCTGCGCGGCCGATCCGTACAAGAACCGGAAAGAGGCGCATGCCTGGGCCAACGCCGTCAACCTCCAATGGGAGGTCAACACATAGACACTGTACCAATTCTCCGTTCACGCTCTGGTAGCACACGCTCTTCTCTCTGTTGTTTCCGCCAAACCCGCCTTTTCTCGCCTCGCATGCATTCTCTCTCAGTCACGAACTTGCGCCTTCACGAACTCTCGAAACCTTGTTGAATTCCCTTGTTCTTTTGCATTCTTTCTCTACGCTGGTCCGGGGAGACTCATAGGTCGGTGCAAGTGAGAGACAATGTCGAGGAAGCGCGTGTCGGATTCGGACGTCAAGAGGCCGTGGCGGATGAAAAAGTCGAGGAGGACGCTATGTGCGCTTCGGGGTCAGTACTTGGAGGAGCAGTCGTGTACGGGGACATAGGAACTCACAGGGCACAGTTGGGCTTGAAGTTGCCCGCGACCATGTTCTCGACGACTTGTTCGACCGTCATGAGCGAGAAGCTCTCGACTTCGCCGTCGTCCGGGTTCGTCGTTAAAACCGCGCCGCCTTTGTCCGACTCGGGAGCGGGCAGCTTCAAGTCGAAGCAGTACTGCACTTCGGGCGAGAGCCACCCTTCGGCGGTGCGGTAGTTGTACGTGATGACGTTGGTTTGCCGCACGCGTTGGGCGACGAAATCCGGATCGAGGGACGCCTCTTCGGCGCATTCCCGAATGACGGACTTGCGAGGCAAGTCGCCTGCCGTGATGCCGCCTGCGACGCTGTTGTCGAGCATCGAGGGCCAGCTGCGCGGGCGGGTGTGTGTTGGTTCCGAAAGTTCGGCGGCGGGGGGGAAATCGGATCCCGGGAAACGCGAAAACGCGGAAACTCACGTCTGCTTGTTGGGCGAGCGCTTGGGGACCCAGATCCGCATCGGTTTGTCGTCCTGCTCGTCGACGTAGGCTGTCGTGCCGCGAGACTGTCAGTGATTGTGCAATTCCCGAGCCACGCCGCCCACTCACCCGTGCAGTGGACGCCAAAAGTCGTCACGCCAAAGAGTGAACACGCGGACCGCTCCATCCTGAACGCCTCGTTCGATCCGGGCAGAGGGTTCGCGTCGCCTTGTTGCGGACCGCGGAACGTGGCCGGCACGCCGCGACCTGCTGCCGGGGCGTACACGACGTATTCTTCATCGCGCCAGCCTGCGGGTCCTCTGAAAAAGTCAGAGGGCAGTTCCTCCACCCTCGTTTTGCCCACGCGAGACGCACCTCCGAGACATTCGGGAAAGAGTCCCTTTGCTTTCCAGCCGCGGACGATGCGGTCCATGTGCTCCCTGCGCGCTTCCGGTCCTTCGACGTTGACCCACTCTTCAAAGCCGACGGCGTACGGTCCCGACGAGGAGGACAGGGACATGGCCTTCAAGCCGCGGAGGACGTCGTCGAGGTTGAGGCCGGAAGTCGAGTCGCCTTCGTAGAAACTCTGCGTGCGAGTCATCTTGACGCTCGCTGAGCGGGAGCGCGCGACGCTGCTCCGCCTCCGTTCGGGAGTCTTGGCGGGCGGCGGGGGGAAGGCGATCGGTGGAGAAAAGGCCCACACGGGTTTGCAGTTCATCGAGATGAGGCGGCGGTTGTCTTCGATCAGGGCGCGGACGATGCGCGGTCGGAGGAACCCGATCGGTTGCGACGAGAGGGTGGTGCTGTTTGGGGCGGGTGCGGGGGTTGGGGCGGCGGTCAACGGGGGTGGATTGGACGGAGTTACGGGTGTCATGGCGGAGAATGCTGGCCTCTGCGATCCGGCGGCGGAAGAGCGACGGCGAGCGGGAGTGGTCGAGGCCGGGGTTCCGAGCGGCAAAGACGGCAGCGCGACAAAGAAGGGCGTCAGGAACTCGTCCGTAGCGTTCGAGTCGTCGTCCTCTTCGTCGTCGTCGTCCGCGAGCGCCGAGTCTGCGTGCATCGCCGCCGAACCGAGTTGCCGTCGCTGGACATGCTCGTCCCACCTCCGTTTGCACGCATGGTGGTCCCAGACGCGTTCAGTCGGCAAGTCCAGGTTGTCGCACGCTTCGGCGAGCGGCAGGAGCGTGTAGACGCCCGCGGGCAGCGGCAGCATCGGTCCGGGAGGCAGCAAGTCGTACTCGTCCTCCAGCTCGCGCAGGGACGGCGTCGGGGATTCCATCGTGGCCTGTATTCCGTGGTCTGGACTGGCTGTGCGCGTCCTTGGAGTGCTTGAGCGCTGGATCGAGTTCAAAGTCGCAAAGTCGCAAAAGTGGGGGGAAGACTCGCGCTTCCTCGGAGATCGCGGAATGTTTCCCGGAAATTCGGCACGTCTATCACGCAGTTTACGCCTACGCCCCGCACTCGGATCATGGGTGAATATCGCATATCAAGGTGGAAATTGCACCTCGAGCTACACCGTCGACCGGCCGCGGAGCGACTCCCATCTCTGCGCTGCTTCCCCTCCGACGACAGCGCACGCCCGCTCGACAGCCGCGACGAGCCCCGTAACCGGCTGCGATTCGATGCCGTCTCCGCCGCTAGAAGACCGTGGCCCAGCGAAGTACCCCACCAAGTCGAGTGCACTTCGACTTGCGGACGACGAAGGGTCGAGTCGCGTGAACGGACCGGGATGGGAAGCGTGCGTCTTGGGATGGACGAGGTGGAAGAAGGGGGTCAGGAGCGGAGAGAGCGATTCGAGGGTCTGCGTGCGCGCGTGGGTGGCGACAAGTCTTGCATGTCAGTTGTCGGAAACTCTCACACAGGAAGAGAACACTACTTACCGCTCGAGGGATCAAGCCGCGTTCGCCTTGCTGGACGAGCTTGAGCAGAACAGACAGAACGAGCTGTGTGCGCGCGTGGGGGGGGCGGTCCACGTCGCGAGACAAGTCAGCTCCGAATACCGCAGCTTCCTCTCGCCGACTGCTCACCTCGATCTCGGCTTCTCGAGGCGGTTCGGCATTCCCCAACTCCCACAGATACTTGGGCAATGCGACGAGCCACCGTGCGAGTGCGTTCTGCTTTGTGTCTTTGGCGTTGGGAGAGAGGGTGGCGGGCAGTTTCGAGGCGAGCGGTTCGAGGTCAAAGGGAGCGATGTAGGAAGGGGAGGTGTGGATCTGCGCGGCGGCGGATGGGCAAAAGCTTAGCCTCTAACTAACCCCTTACCAAGAAAAGAACAGAAGGTGGAAAACCAAAGTGCGCGAGCTCACCAAGACGCATCGCGCAATAAACTCGCCCGCGCGCCGTTTCGCCTCGCCCGTCCGGCCGTCCATAGTTGCATTCGTCTGTTGCCGCGTAAAGTAGTCGACGACGGCGCTGAACACCTCAGAGGATCGAGCGGGGTCGGATTGGTTCAAGAGGGCCCAGAGGGTCGGGGTGAGGGATTCGAACGCCGAGGGGGAGAGGGGGACGCCCATGGGTGAGGACGGGGTCGTGAGCTGTGGCCGAGGTTGTTTCATTCGCGAGGGAGAGAAAGTTAGTGTCCCTGTTGCAGCCATCCGATGCGAGTAAACCCTCGCTCACCTCGCCACGGAGGGCCTGGACAACCCATTCCTGCACGCGATCGAGGACCACCACTTCGACTCCCCCCTTGTCCGCTTCGACGCCATTCTTTCTTCGCCCCTTGCCCTTCTTGTTCGCGGCCTGTGCGTCTTCTCGCTCGTTGGTCGTCGAAGTTTTGCCGCCTCCGGAGAGAACCAGGAGCGAACTCAGTTCGGCGAACGCCAGGTTGAGGGACAGGAACTTGGCTCCGGAGGCCTGTTGAGCTGCGGTAGGTCGTGAGATTGTCGAGGCCAGGACGTCGGCGCCGAAGGGGAAGTAAGGGCTTGCGTGGGTCAGGAACGCGAGCAGCATGCGGCGAGTCGCCTGCGTTTGCGTTTGCGTGAAGTTGGCGTTCCCGTTCCCATTCCCGTTCCCGTTCCCATTCCCGTTCCCGTTCCCGTTCCCGTTCCCGCTCAGTTCGGAGGTGAAGAGCTGCCGAGCGACGGCGACGACGGCTGTCACTGTCGCGAGGTGATCGCCGCCACTGGACGAGGAACCGGTGGCAGCTGCTGCTGAGGGATTGAGAGCCGTCGGCGCCGAATCCAAGAAGGAAGAGAGGAGCGTTGGGTGCAGCAAAGCGAGAAGGGACGGTTTTTGCGTGGCGGGTGAAGCCGTGGGTGTTGTGGGAGGAGTCAAGAGGCCCAAGGAACCGAGAGCGAAGTGGTCGTTGGCGTGAACGTGCGTGAGTGCCGCGAACGGTTCGATCGGTCGGCCCTGGGACCAGGTCGACCGAGATGCTGCGCCGCCATTGCGACTGCTGGCCAGGAAGTCTTGGAACGCCTCGGGGGACGAGAACGCTCCGGCCAAATACCACGCGCCGGTTCCTGATATGGAGGCGCGCATGGATTCGGACTCGGAGGCGGCGGCGAGGAAGGACTCGAGGGTCGAGAGGACGGCGAGGCGCGCTTCGGGCGAGAGGTCCGAGAGGGTGGCGGCGCCCGAAGTCGCTCCTTCGACTTGGTCGTTGCGGCGGACTTTGAGGAGCGAGAGGAGCGAATCGAGGATGCGCGGTCCGGTGACCGAGTCGTCCGTGTCGCTGTCACTGGGCGAGAAGACTGCCAGGGGATCAAAGCCGCGGACGAGTTCGGCGGGGATGGAATCGAGGAGGAGGTCGACGAGGCGGAGGGCGTCGATCCGGATCGGGTCTTCGAGGGCCGACAAGGCCGCGAGGGTATAGAGGACGATGGGAGGGGCGCACACTTGGACGAACGAGGCGCGCGGGAGTTGCGAGGCGAGTTGGTGAACGAGTTGGCGGACGCAGGAGCGGACGCTCGCGCTCGGGTCGGCGACCAAGTGGGCGAGCGAGGTGGTCAATCCGAGCAGGTGTTGTTGGATCAGGTGGGGGTAGCTGGTAATGAGTTCGAGCGCTTCTTGGAGGGCTTGGCGCTTGACGGGGGTCGAGTAGTGGCGGGTTTGGATCAACAACTCGGCGAGGGTCAAGTTTCGGCGCGAGGTGGGTTCGGCGCCCTTGGAGCCGGCGGTCGAGAGGGATTGGGACGGGAGGCTGATCCCTTTCGAGGCGATCGAGGTGTCGGTGGCATTCTGGGCGAGTTGCTTCCCCTTGCCGAGTTTCAGTTTCGCTTTCTGGGGAGGTGGTCGAGGGGTTAGTTTCCCTCTGCTGTCCGGTGTTGGACGAGTACTCGCCTTGAAATCTGCCGCCCGTTCTCGCTTGTGCTTTGCGGATTTGGGCCTGTGTAGAGGTGGGTGAGTTGCTCATCATCATCTCGCGAGCTGAGTTGCGATCGGGAGGACGAGACGAACATGGCTGCTCAACTCGTTCCGGTTCGGGTGACGACAGGCTCGAGTCTTGGAGTGGCTTGTACGACTAGCAGATAGCCTTGTACAGCCCTGTGTATGGAGAGTGCAAAGAGTCGAGCAACGGTCAAGTTGACGCGGAAGCACCTCGAATGGCTCGAGGGGAGGCGCGCATTTCGCTCTCTCTCTCTCTCTACACGCGGCCCTAGACTGTGGTGTAGTCTTGTTGCTGCCTGCTACGAACAGGGACACGCTCACGCTCGGCTCACGCGATGGCCACCTTTTCATTCGGTCAGTCGCCCGATCTCCCCTCTCCCCAAGTTGGCTGACACCTGGTCTCTATAGGGACGCCCGCCGCTGCGCCTGCTGCCGCGCCGAAACCTGCCACCTTTAGTGAGCGAGCACTGTGCTCTGCCTCGCACTCGAGAGTCTGTCCCCGCTCACTGTGTTTGCTCCATCAGGCTTCGGAGGAGGAGCAACGCCATCGCTGTTTGGGTCGACAACCGCACCAGCAGTGTCGGCAGCACCAGGGACGACATCTCTGTTTGGAGCCGCACCCGCCCCTGCCCCATCGACTGGTCTCTTTGGCGCGACCTCGGCTGCTCCCTCGACGGGCGGATTGTTTGGATCGACGACGACCGCACAACCGTCTGCCGGAGGAGCACTCTTTGGCGCGAGTGTCGGACAACAACAGCCACAACAGCAGCAGCCGGCCCCGCAATTGTTTGGGCAGTCTCAATCCGCCGCGACCGCTTCGCTCTTCGGAAACTCGTTCGCCCCGGCTTCGGCCGCCCCTCAAACCGCGACCGCGCCCACAGTCCCGAAACTCGGCGACCCGCTCCCTCCCTCTGCCAACGAACCGAGCATCGAATCCCGCCTCGTCGCGATCAAGGAGGCGTGGGACCCGGCTTCGCAGACGAAATGCCGGTTCCAGACGTATTTCTACAACGAACTGCCGGCGGGACAGAGCGCGGCGATGTATAGTCGACCGGTCGAAGGGGCCAGGAGGGACGAGTGGGACCGCGCGACGAGGGAGAACCCCGATCCGGAGAGGTGCGCCCTTGTCTTTTCCCGGCCACTTTTCTCGACACTGACATCCTCCCCCGCGCGCGCAGACTGATCCCGGCGTTGGCGCTCGGGTTCCCGGCCGTGCAGCACCGCCTCGAGCTGCAACAGCGCCTCAACCTGCAGCACCAATCCCTCCTCGACCAGATCCACGCGCACCTCGACTCGCTCTCGTCGACTCACTCGTTGACGACTTCGCTCCGGACCCTCCGCGCGAGGCAGAACGCCGTCGCGCTCCAGGCGAGGGTGACGAGGCTGGTGGCAAAGGCGGGGGCCGGGTTGGGGCCGATGAAGAACGCGAGTGTGAGGAGGGACGAGGACGAGTTGCGCGTGAGGTTGGAAGGGATGAAGTCCGAGGTGGAGGCTCTCAAGGCCAGGACGGGTGAACTGTGGGCTGGAGTCGGGGCCGTCAAGGCCAAGCGGGGTCACGCTTCTTCTTCGGACGACTCGGAAGCAACGGCTGCGGCGTCGTGGGCCGTCGCCGACGAAGACGGACTCCGGCAGATCCTCGAGGTGCGCACTCTCTCTCTTTATGAGGGTCTTAGTAGGCCTGACCACGATCACGTGCGCACGACCGCAGATCCTGTCGTCGCAGCAGTCGGGACTGGACCACCTGACGCGGACGCTCCAGTCGATGGCCAAGGACGTCGACGTCGTCAACGAGGCGTTCGGGTTGCCAGTCGGGAGAATCGTCGGCGGCAAGGGTGCCAGTGGTGGGGATGCGGTCAGCTTGTCGGCCAGCGTAGCGGGGAGGTAGTCCCGTCTGCAATGCGTGGTGATTTTAGGCCGAGATCTCGTTTTTTTGATCCTGGTCCTTTCTGTTCCTTCCCGCGACAGTGTTTGTACGTGTTCCCTGTGCTTATATAGTACTCTCGCCCTGATTCGCCGTATGCTGAATTGCACGAGAACCCCCACTGTCCGGCTTTCGTTATCGCCGTGGCTTGACCACTCTCTCTCTCTCTCTCTCCGCTATAGACGCCAGCTGAAGAGCGGAAAGACGCGCCGGGATGACGTCGATCTCGTCGTACTCTACGCACAGCCGCGTCGCTGGCAGCGCTACGGCCGGTCATCGTCCTCCTCATCCGCTCGCGTCTTCGCCCGAATGGATTCACGCGCAAGTCGCTCGCTCTTCGCTCAAGGACCGCGTCGCTGTATTAGTCTTGCACTGATTCCCCCGTACGCGCGATCTTCTTGGCACGCAGGCGGTTCGAACGTGCGGTCGACATGATCCAGAGGTGAGTGCGCTCTCGACGTGTCTCTCTACGGCTGTTCATGCTGACCCGACTTCTGCGCAGCCTGCCCAAGAGCGGACCGATCCAGACTACGTACGACCAGAAACTGCAGCTGTGCGTTCTCGAGTTGTGCTCTCATTTCGTCAGTTTCACCAAGTGGGGCTCACCCGTTTTGCCGTGCGCTCGCAGGTATAGCGTTTATAAACAGGGTGCGGGTGACCGAGTTCTCATGTTACCGCGGTCCCCACCAAAACTGACGCTCGTGCATGCGTAGCCACCGAGGGAGACATCAAAGGTTCCCGGCCAGGCATGCTCGACATTCTCGGAAGGGCAAAGTGGTCAGTCTCTCTCGTCTGCTGTTTCCCTTGCACCGCTTACGCAGACATGATCGAGGGCACAGGGATGCGTGGAACAAGTGCAAAGGGCTGTCACAACTCGAGGCCGAGAGGCTCTACGTCGATGCGCTCATTCGGGTACGGTCTCCTTTTGTGTCGGAACCGGCTCTCTCTCTCTTTGGTGTCAACACCTTGAGCTCGCCCGCAGGTCCTGCGCGGATACAAGGATCGGGCGCAGGCGGTCGAGCTGCTGAGGGAACTCGAGCTGTTCGAGATCGAGCCGGCGCCGGCTCAAGTGGCGACAGGTGCGTCTTGCCGTTCTACTTGAAGGCTTATTTCTCTCGCTGATCCCTTGCCCCCGCAGCCCAACAACCCGATTCGGGTTCGGATTCGGACGAATCGTCGACAGCTTCGTATGATGACCGGCCTGCTCTTCGATCACAACCGCCGCCTCGCCATCCGGCCAAATTTCCCACTCAACAGCAGCGCGCCACTCCCTCAACGCCGAAAGCCGCCAGAGCCCGTCACGCTACGGCTACTCCCCTCTCGCCGGATGAAGTCGCCCCGCCTTTACCGGGTTACGGACCGCCTCGCACGCGAGCAGATCCGGTTCGGTACCCTTCCTCGTCCTCGTCCGGTTCGACGTCGGGTTCCGAGGGACCTTCGAATCGGAGGCGACGCCATCACCGTCAGCCTCGGGAGTACCACCCTGCTCCGGCTTCGTTGCCGGCTCCTTCGCATGCGGGGCGATCGCCCGCTCCTTCCCTCGCCGCCGTTCCTCGCCCTCTCACCGCTTCAAACTTGAGAGCCGTCTCGAGGCCGGCTTCGGTCATTGCTCCGCCCGCTTCCGTGGCTCCGGCTCCGGCCCCTCCGGAATTGGACGCCGCGCTCGACCGGATCCAGACTTCGTTGACGGCGTTGCATGAGCGGTTGACGCTCCTCGAGGGTCAGGGGTCCACGACGGCGCCACCTCGGTCTCGCTGGATCGACTTGGTCACCCGGAGGCGTCCCGTCTCGGGTCTGCAGGCCGTACAGACTCGACAAAACGCCGGACCGCGTCCGTTCGTCGTGCGACTCTTGATCGCCATCCTGGCCTCGTTCCGTCGCCTCGCCGGAGATTTGGCCGTCGTGTTGGCCATTGCGGCGCTTGTGGGGCGACTGCGCGGTGTGGATGTGTTGAGGCTCGTGGCGAGGCGGTTGGTCCTTGCGGGAAGAAGGCAGGGTGAGTACTCTCGTCGGTTTTGGATCTATTGGTTTTTTGTCCGCTGACTCTCTCGGTCCCTCGTGTTCGCAGCTGTAGAGCGGTGACTCTTTTCCTTTCCAACGTGTTGTTTTTCAAACCCTCGGATTTGCGCTGTTGGTGCTATTGGCTTTGCCCGCGCAGCGGGCCTTATCGCTTCTCCGGTCTGGGCGTTACCGCGAGGGTTCTGTCCATCGCGAACTGGCTTGTGCTTGCTGCGCATCGCTGTCCGGCGAGAAAACTCCCTACGCCTTTCGCGTTTCCCAATTACTCCGGAGGACCTTGAGCGAAGAATCTCGATTGCCACCTCGTACCAGTCATATTCCGGGCACGCTGATGCCCCTGTCCCGTAGCACCGGGCCCGCGTCAAGAGGAACATCAGCAGGTCTGCCAATCGCCCCTCAGCTGGCTGGTAGCTGGTGAGAGCTGGATCAGCTGGAGCACCTGGACCTGCTGGATGACCATGCACATACATTATGCGCTAGAGACCGGACTATAATTCTACACAATATGCTAATCATTTCAGCGGAGTACGGAGGGGGCAAGGAGGCGGTTAGGGTTAGGTTAGGGCTAGGGTTAATGTTAGGGTTAGGGTTAGGGTTAGGGTTAGGGTTAG